>JASDQU010014304.1:0-29377 GCA_032191745.1 Picea mariana
CCAACAACAATATAGCAGATAAAAGATTTATTGTTGAGCCTTCATAAAGAGGTTGACGTGACTTCTCGAGTAGAGGATCAACATCATGACTATCATCCTGGTTGTCCTCATCCATTGGAGCAAACGTGTCTTAGATCAATCTATGTATCTCATCTTCCTGATTTGAATCACTAACATTATATCCATCTATATCATCATTAATAACTTGATCAACAACTTCAATATTCTGATCTCGAAGTTCATCTCCATGTAAAGTAGTATTTCTACTAGTACTTGACAAATAACTCTCTGGAGGTCGACACTTTGGGGGCATCGTCTATATATTTAAAAAAAAACATAGAAAAGTTAGTGTGTATAGAAAATATAAAAATCACGATAAGAAATATTACTAAAATTCATGACATACTGATTATTACAGAGAATACATTAAATATTGAATCCTCTTACCAAGGGACGATATTCATAACCCCCTTCGGCGTGCCCCTTCTCCCTACAATGTTTTTGGGATGTTGTTATTAAAAGTATTCTCTTTTGCAAGCCTCTGCAATCATAGCGAGGGCAATAACATTTTCCATCACCCCTCGCCTCTAATGCCTCTCTTAACCGAGCAAGCTTCCTATCATTTTCGTTCGTTGTGACAACTCCTTGTCCTAACAAGTAATTGTCTTACCTACACCATACCAAACATTAAGTTGTCAAATTTTTATATTTTGGCTACTCCTTTCGATTCTGATATGTTTATTTACAGTGACCTACATCTTTATAATAAGGTCAACATCTTTATAATAAGGTGATCATATGTATAGAGGATCAACATCATGACAACATTGATAGCATCTTTATAATAAGTTCATATGTATACAAATGTTTTCTTTATATAATAACGACATATACACCTAAGTTTAGGGTTAGTGTTTATGTATCTTATTAGTTCCTGCTAAAGCAAGGAATATAGAAATCAATTGCTATCATTTCATCGATTAGGGTTGAGTTTCAAGAGCAATTCCATATCTTTATCAATGAAAAGAGAGAGAAATTATAGCTACAATTGAAGGGAAAAGGGTATGTGAATTCCATAAACCTAGAATATTATGGAATCCACATACCCTTTTCCATAGAATATACTAACTATATCCAAAAACCAAAGACATGAAATATGGTATAACTACACATTATATAAATATATTATCGAGGAAAAAATAAGCTAAATGCAATTTGGACATTTGAAAAAAAATGTACAAGTTAAATGAGTACATCAATAAAAAATAACATACTAACCTTGCAAGTTCAAAATCCGAGCTATGTAGATCGAGAATTGGATTTGTTCAACCGGTGGGTGATAGAAAAAATAAACAACTCAAGCAAAAGCAAAGAACAGTGTCGCAACTATAGCAATTGTGTCACAAAGTATATTAAAGTCACATATATATAGATAAAATATTCAACTAGCCGTTAACACCGACCAATGAGATAGACAAAAATTTTGTCACTATTGCCACGAAAGTTTGTCGCTATAGCGACGAAAATCCCGACTAGGTTAAATTAAGATTTCCGTCAATATTGCGACAAACTTTCATGGCAGTAGCGACGAAAATACCACCCTGTTTAAAAAAAATATGAAACTAGTGGAAGCGTGGAAAATTTTTGTGGAATAATCCGCCCATATGTAGCAGTGACACATTAGGGAGAACTGCCGACTATGTGCATGTCATGAATTCTGACTGCTGTTCCGGGTTAGTAATGATAGAAGTTTCCACCATGAAGTTCTTGAAAAAGGTGTTCATTCCCTACATTTCGGGTGAATTAGCGGAAGCAGTAAATGGTTCATTAGCATCATTTAAATCGGTCACGGTGAGCTTGAGGTAACGCTCACGATTGATCTTGATTATGTTAGGCTTTCCATTCTCTAGCAGCCACAAATGGGACCAGTCTGTCGCAAAGTATCCATGCAACTATTCGGACCAATCCCTGCTTAAAAATAAGTCATATACTTCAGGGATGTCAATGACAATGATATCAATAATCTCGTGAACTTTAGGATTAGAGGATAACCTAATAAGGACATTTTTTAATTCACCTATCACTTTTACGTTGGTACGATCAAGATGAATAATTTTCAGACTGGAAGGGTGAACTTCAGCATTGATTTTTTGGTAGACAGACCAAGGCATTACATTTGATGATGCGCCAGAATCTACCATACAATTATGTACATTCCTATTGAAATTTTTGAAGGTCAACAAAAAATGTGGGACATTTTTACGAGTATTGACAGCAGAACTTTGCTAGTTTTTAGTCGTAGTCCCTGGAATTATTTTATCTACATTTGTTACACTTTTTACAGCAAGGTCTCTTTTATTTGAGAGTTCTAGTGTTGTTTTAGCAGGGACCTTTTGAGGTGTTTTAGGGCTGATTTCTGCCAGTTTCCTGTAGTTCAAATTGTTGTTTTTGTTGTTTTCCACAATGTTCTAAAGCATCTTTTGCAGAAGAAAAGGAAATTTCAGCAATTCATAAACAAAAATATTAGCTCTAAGTTTCTTAAGGTCTTCAATCAAATCGTACTCTAAACTTGGGGTTGCTGAATTATGTTTAGTTTCAGTCTGCTTAAACTGTTTTTGGGGCACATTAGTTCCAATTTCAGAAGAGGGTTTATTCTGGGTTTTTCTTTTGGTATTGTAAGGATGAACCATTTAAAAATTACCTTGAAAGATAATGTCCGAAAAATGATCGAAGATGTTGGGAGAGGATTTGTCCTCTTCCACTGTTTCTTGTTCAACCATGTCTTCATAAATCTCAGGGGGAACTAAGTTATCATGTGCTTCAAGGATTGTTTGTATAGCATATTGTAGGCTCTCTAGGTTAAGGCCTTTAGAGTTTAAGTTGGGTCGGTTTGAGGGAAAAGGTTTTCTAAAAGGGGGTTTGTAAGATCCTTTGCTTGAAGAAGCTTCTCCAGCTGTTCTCCTTAAATCTACGACTTGATTTGACAATTTCTGAATGACCTTTTGTAAACTTTCTAGATCTGAACTCTCTGATTGAGTTTTGGTTTGGGGAGGTCTAGGAATTGTTTATATTTTCTTCATGGAATATGGGGTAATCTCTGCCTCATTATTGATATTATCCTTTAGGGTTAGAATATCTTTCTCAATTTGGATCGCCTCCTCAAAGGCTTCCAATAACGTTGCCTTCTTAGAAATTTTTACCCAGATTGCTATATTCTGGTATAGAGCTTTGGTGTAGTATGCGATGATAAGATTTTCAGCAGGAATTGAATCAACGAGGATTCTATTCTTTAATGTGAGAAACCTTTGATTAAAATCTTTTATTTTTTCCTTAGGGTTCATCTTTAAGTTGGAGAGCTCCATGACTAAGACTTCAGAAGATTTGTCATCTCCGAATTTCTCGAGGAAACAAGACTCGAACTTATCCCAAGATACAATGGTGTGGGGTTGTTGGGAAAAATACCGCATAGAGGAATTGCCTTCGAACATATACGGAAAAATTATACATACTACATCTTTGTGTTCTACGCTCCAGAGTCTAATTGATAACATGAATTTTTTTATGTGATCCTCAGCGATTTTCTTAGAATCTGGATCGAATTTAGGGAGCCATTTCTCTGTATGTTTAGGAAAAGGATGTTGGGGTCCAAGTATGGCCACAACATCTTGATCAAGCCAGGGTCTGGCGGGATTGTTTGGATTTTCCATGGGCATAGGTGGTGTTGGAGTTTGAGATGAATAACTACCTTCGTCAGATGACTCTTATCCCGAAGAGGAAGGGGGTGAAGGAGGTGGTGAAGGTGAGATACCATATCCTTCGACTGCAGAAGTGAGGATGTGATCTGGATTCGTAGGATTTAGGAGAAGACAAGTGCCTTCAAGTTGTTCTCTGATGTCAGAGAAATATAAAGGTTGATTCAGTGGTTGATCTGGTGGTCTGATATGGGCCAAAGCACCGTGTGTCCTCAGAAGTGATTGACGAACAATTTCTTATACATCGGACCCTGGAGGGTTTGGTGTTACTGGCTCAATGGTAATCTGTGGATTTTCGTTTCAGGTGGTTGTTGTTTGAGAAGTAACGTTGTCGTCAGAACAACTTCCTGTTACTATAGGGGAGTGGGTGTGTGGGGGAGGAGTCTTGCGACCTCCACGTGCCATCAATCATGTTTAGGCCCTCCTTCAAGAGCCATTTGTTGACGGGCGAAAATGACCGCCCGTCAATTAGAAGAACGAGTCTGGTCTGGGGTTGTCTAAATAACCCAATCCGTTTGTTATAGCTCGTTCTGACGGGTTTAATGGCTCTGTTGGCCAATCTAAAAGTCCTAGAAGAAACAAATAAAAGAAATAAAAGAGCTAATTATTAAATAACCACTTAATATATATATGTACATGTGTATATATAACTATTGTAGATAGTATTTAAACAACAGATCTGCCTATCTTATTTATGTGCATGATATACAAGTTGCAAGTTTTAATCCAAACTCATGAAAATCAATGTGAAGATGGATTCTTTAACAAAAGCAGATAAAGAAAGGACATAAGATATGTTTTGTTTTCTCTTTATTAATCTAAAATTAAATAGAAAAATATACTATGAAACAAAAGTATGTGGACGGTGAGAGCCAGACCATATATTAAAGTTTTGAAGACAAACAAACGATAAAAAGAAATAAACTAACCTACTAATGAGTTAATCGGCATGCATCCAAACATCTGTATGATTATAGAATGTCCAGCCAGCCTGTCCAAGAGATAAACCTGCAATGAACCTTGAAACTATTCGGAATAAATGCAAAACAGTATATTGACTGTTGAATTTTATTGACAGAACGATGAGATGCAAATAATCGATGTAATATTTGTGATTGCAAGCAATTACATTTAAGATAAATCTAACTGTAACAACATGCTTTTAATCATTCAACAAAATTAAAGAAAAAACTTATCATTTGGGTTGAACGAATGATCACTCTTTTCAATATTTGAAGCATCAAAATATGGATGATATTTTAAAGAAATTATCCCAATGCCATAATAAATTGTGAATACTAAAGCTATCAACAACTATTGATTTATCAGGATAAACAAACCATAAACGAAAACAACATTTACAGAGAGCTAAAGCCGAAATGTAAATATATGTTCTGTTCAAATTTGTGAATAAATTGTCCACTTTCAGCCCCAGGCCAAGATGCCTTGATTACAAAAAATATGAGTTTTTAAATGGTTTAGAAAATCTAACTGTCTTATCTTGTGGGATAAGATTAAATCTCCACAATGATCTACTGATTACAAAATAGAGGGGAATATAACCACTCCAGATCACACTAAATCTCTAAAAACTAAAATAATCCCAAAAATGCTTCATATCATTTGGTCACCATGAACTACTAGATATCCTGAAAGAAAAAGATGAAATAAAGAAATTCAGATATACATTTAACCAATATTTTCCAAATTTCGAATAAGACTAGACTGGCTACAAAATCTATTGATTCTATAGCTAGTCTTATTTTAGCAACGAAATCTAATTTATTCTATGAACAAGAATGTAACACAATTTAAGATAAAAACAAATCTTTACCTTTAGCTGGAAAATCAATTCGATTCACAAGATCTCAGAATTGATCACTGCTGTTACACTCTCGACATTCTTTACTATTATGTTCCCAGTCATTTTCAAACGTTTTCCTTGTCTCTAAACAATGGAATTTAGCCTATGATTTTCATCCGTTAGTGAGTTGACCTGATCAGTAAGGGTTTTGATTTGCGATTGTAAAATGGGTATGTCTTTATAATATTTATCAATCCAGAACAAACAAATTTCACATTGTGAATCTGTGACAACCATTTGAGAATACCCACAGTCGTGTGCCGGAACGTCTCCACTGTTGCCTATGGGTTTCTTATCAAACTTGATACCTCGAAATCCTTGACTGTGCTTCAAGTAGGGTGGAAAATTATCTATGAAATTGTAAGTCTGGTCGAGACCTAGTTTGAGGGAAGGAGGGTCTTCTTCGGCCAAGAATCTCTCTATCTCTGAATTAGAGCTCTCATGGATCTCGATCATTTTGATCGAGCTCACATGAGAGTTTGGTTTATTTCGTAGTTTCCTTGAGATTAACCTACCTGCCCTTTTATTTTTAAACCCTAAATCGATGTCACCTTTAGATGGTTTGCACGTAGGCCTGTTTGCGTTCTTAGTAGAGGCATTAGGACGGGCGTGTTGTTCATGGCTCTACTCAGCATCTTCTTGGTCGGGTATAGGCTCACTGAGGGTGGCCATAACACAGGCCTCTGTAGAAGAAAGAACCACTCTGGCAAGGACTATGGTTTCCTCTATCATGGGTTTGTCAACCTCTACAGTGTTGGAGTTAACGAAACCATTTCAAGTTAGGAAGGCATTCCAATCATCATTTTGTAACTTCAATCGATGTACCAACAATATCTTTATCAAACCGTGGTGAAACATGATGGGATTCAAATGTTGTCTGTCATACCTTTTCGCCATTTTATACAGGCTTCTCCACAAGTAATAGGGCATATTTAACTGAAACTCGATGAAATTCATCAACAAACGTATGTGATATAGGAAAATAAAACCAAAGAAACCCTCACATGTCACGAATTGTCTCAAGATTGCTAGCAAACCATGCCACCGAGTTTTCAACAAGGACACAGGCATACCTTTATCACAGCAGTTGATTTTCCTAGATGTGAAGAATAGGCTCCATGGAACCTCCTCGACCTTGGCATTTTTAAACCATTTATGCCCACTCAATGGAAGACCTGTTGCTTGACCTAAAAATTCCTCTGTGACCTTGACCTGAATGTCTCCTACCTTGGCTCGACATCCATCAAAAGAAAGGGAAAATTCCTGAGCGGTTCACAAGTTAAAACCCTGGAATTTCTCAAGAAAAAAAAACCAGCCTTGACCCTCAAGATCCTCCCTTGCATCATCACACAGGAGAAGGGTTTGCGAGCCATTGGGTTCAATCTTGATGACCGGGGCCATGGGGATTTGAAAGGCAGACAATAAAGCATAGTGAGTATGGAAGGTTTCTAGGAGAAGACCAGAGTGATATTTCAAACCCAAAACTCATCAATACCCTAGCGCGTATGAACAAAGGTTCCTCAATACCAAATGATAGGCGTTTTGTGAAATGAATGCAAGGATTACATGCAAAACCCGAGACTTAGCTTGAAGTGATGGGCTTATCGTTGTCGGGCTGCCACCTCCCATAGGGTACAGGCCACGACTAGGTTCATTAAAACTTTATCATTGCGCAACAAGGTGGGTTTGGTTTCTAAAGTTCAGGAGAGGAAAAATTTTGTAAACCAAAATGGAGTGACAAGGATAGGAATGACCAAGAGCCACAAAATCTATATCATGGTTTAAATTAAATGGATCCTTGGTGATTCAAATAACAACCGAAAGCATGCTTCACATTTGAGGAGTCAATAAAGAAGATGAGCTTCATAGCAGGAAACAAAAATCTTTATTAAAAAAAACTGTGGAGCCATCTGCCTTTCATAAGCTTTAAATAAAGAGGTAATACAATCACAGGTTTTAATGCTTCATTCATGCTTTCAGTCATGAACGAAGCATGAAAACGAAAACACTAGGAATAACTGAAAGATCACATTTGTAGTTTCAAAAAATTGCTTATGAAAAAACAATAATCGTATGACCCCAGGTAGGCAGCTACATAATTTATTATTTGATGCTTAAAAAAATTGAAAATATGTAGGGTTGCCAACAACTTCTCAAGAATTTTCTATTTCAGGTCCAATCCGTCAAGAAATGTGTCAATGGCCTTTGAATTTGTAGTTTTGTCAAAGGAAAATCTACTAGACATGGAAATATGCATGCTTCATAAATTTGAATGTCCAAGTTGCGAAAATGGAGCCCCAAAATGTCAAATGAAAAGATCAAACCAATTTAACTCATAAGAGAATGGATGTGTTCAAGAAAAACAGAAGAGAGGACCAACTTATTAGTTTTTTCATAACATATATCATGTTGAAATATGTTTTATAGTTGATTACGTTTATTGAATTCACCCAAGGAAAGGAAAGGAATATCTATCCATGGAATGAAATGATCTATGTTACATAACTACTTTTACAAAGGCCTTCCCGTTCTCAAGAGATGGCACAGAGTCTGCAAATAGTCACCTAATAAAAATCGAGTTTTACCTTTAGGCATAGAAATCTATAGCCATGTCCAACAAAACAATCCCAGATACCTTCAAGTCAAAAAAGGGAATTTCAATAATAAAGTGAGTGAAGCAAAACATATACCATGACCTTGGATGCTACATATAGTGGGTTTTAGATTCTGAACTAAGTTTTTTAATTTCCAAGACTCTTGTTTGCAAATTATTTACACAGATTGTTTTTTGGAAGGGGATGGTAACTTATGCACCCCATTTACAGGAGTTTTCCTTTAATACATGTCTTTTGAAAAATGTTAGTGTTTTTTTATGCATCCTGTACTATCTTTGTATCAGTTCCATGTGATGGTTAATTTGCTTTATTTTTCGCCAATTTATGTTTCACATTGCTCTACTTTTCATGGCGTTCATATTGATAGTAAGTAGTGCTTGTGTAATAATTGATTACAAATAGTGCTTTGATAGTTGTTCATCATTGACCACTGATATGTGTATGTAAAGAAGGTATTGTTGTGGTTCTTCTAGATTTTAATATTAGATTTGTTGCTTCTGATCTTCTGATTATAACATCTCCATCTTAGACTTTTCGAATTGCAGGCAATATATTTCTTGTGTTTGAATTTATCATTGCTTGTTTCTTCCAAAATTTTCGTAGTAAAATAAGTTTAATGTGGATTCTATTTTAAAAAGTGTTCATTTTGTTCCAATGTGTCTTTTTTACAAGTAAAATATAATCCTTGGCATGAAGAGGGACCATGTTAGGTAGAGGGTGTAGTCCAAGCAGTCTGTCAAGTTGAAATTTTTTTGGGACATAATGAGCCATTTGGTTCCTCATGTAATGACATGGGTATCCAGGAAACATCTTTAATGGTTAATTTGATTTGCGAATCGTAATTCAATGAAATCTACAAACAAACATCCAAAGACTAATATGAATGTTTTGAATAATCGATATCATTTGGATAGTTTCATCATAATAGTACTTACATTGACAGATTAATATTGTTTGTTATTAAGACTATGTAAGTTAAATATTTTTGAGGTCACTTTCTTATATTATTCATCACGTGTTTTCATTTTTTCTTGAAAAAATGAAATTCTGATTTCACCCCAGGTGTGTTGCAAACTAGAAAAATACAGGCTTCTACCCTAAAACCAGACTCTTGCAACCTTTGCTTATCTCCAAACTGTAAAATCAGATATATGATGACCAAGGTAAGGATTGGCATATGCAACAGAGTTTATCATTTCACATATCATGTTTTGAGTAATGAAATCAGCCATTCAAATGTTTTCAATGATTGGTAATAGTAAAGATGGATACAAATTTATAGGCTATAAATCTTGAAATATGAGTAATTTTAAATAGATAATGTCTTGTACAACTTTTGTTTCTTCTAGTGAAATGCCATAAAAGCAACCCTGACATTGGATGTTGTCTCCAAATGTCCTTTCTATAGGCAGGACTTATCCCAAAAATAATAAAGAAAAAATGACATCCCTAATATATTTTGATGATCCTCGGATACATCACCTTATGTTCTCTATATTGGAGACATGATATTCTATTGTTGATAAAAGTAGTATGCAAATTTTCCTTATATCATTTTTGTCAGTCATTCACGTGTTAATCTACAACTATTCCTCCTTATGCATAGAATTTCTTAGAGATGTACACAAACATCCTTCATTACTGACAAAGCAAAGCTGTACAAAACATAAGGTTTAGGACATCATAACAGAGTACATAGAATTGGGCAATATTCCTTCTCTTAAAGTAATCATTAAAAGGTTTGCAGTTGAATTCTTTTAAAGGGGCAATGGATGCTCAAACTATAATTGACAACTTACATCAAGTCAACTTTCAAATAGATTTCATTTTTATTCTTTATTTATCTTCTTCCGGAGCAATTGGACACTAGCCAAGTCCCCATTGCAAAAAAACCATATACAAAAATATTGTATATTACTCATACTAACATTCGTTTTTCATTACTTATATGTCCACTGATATCTGGATTCTGACTTAGTTGTTGATATTTCCAAGGTAACATGACCATAATTTAAAGTTTAAACTAATTGCAACCTACTTTCCATCTTTTAGTTGCAACTGGGTTCCTAGAGATCTAACTCTTCGTTGTCATGTTACCTTGTTTTGAGATATATACATTATTTTTAGTTTATTTACCATCACTTTGATCATTGAGTTTTGGGCTGCAAAGATTTTGGAGATGAGCAGCTATTGTTGTCAATCGATGAGGATTTGGAGGAAGGGATTGCAGGAAATGGTGATCTTCAGAGGTAGATGGAGGAAGGGACAAGCCCGTCGGTCAACATATGGAAGGGAATGATGGTGGGAGTAATAACGCAGAGTGGGAGTGGAAAGTTGACATTCTTGAGGGTGGTGAGCATGTTTGCAAGTGATAAAGATGCTTGATCCGGGTGCACAAAGACAGGTGGGATCTGCTAGGTTATGCGTTCAGGGCCAACTTGATGTCAAACAAACAACAATGAAGTGAACCATTATTGTTCTCCCATTGAAAAAACTCAGGGAACCACCCGCCGACTTTGCATTCCTAGAAAACCATGAGAATCATAAAGCATAATCATAATAGTTGAAGTTTCATGCAACTAATTATAATCACAATAGTTAAAATAACCTGACAGTTTACTCTATCACACACTAAGAGGCCTAACTTACATTAAGGTATGCATTTACTAGATAAGATTTTATTTGAATAACACTACAAGGTTATTGAACTTTTGGCTATGTTTTCCAACAGAAATTCGACGTAGCCGCTGCTAGGATCTCGAAACAGAGAAGCAGATCCCCAAATTGGAGCCAAAAATGAGTGTATCACCTACAATCTTAAGTTCTTGAATGCAACCTTCTACAATTTGTCATGTTTTAGTTGGCATGAATGTGTCTGGAAAAACTGAATATTTGCATATTAGCAATTATTTTTTAAAAGATTATGATGAAATGTGCTATGACCTAAAAGTTACCTTCCACTTTTGACAGGGAAAACACTAGAGTCAATGATTATTCACTGTTGCCAAGTTTAAGCTGGAAGTGAGAATGGCTAAGAGAAAATAATGAAAGGCTTACCTTAAAATTTCAACCATGATTATCTGTAGAAGAAATGCATACAAGAAATGATTACCTTAAAATTTCTTTCCCGAAGAGCCTGGAGGAAGGGCAACGCAGTCTATTTATAGGAATTTTCACAAGTTTAATGCTTGAGGAGTCCCACTAATATCTGTGGCCTAGAGGTATATAGGTAGCCCACGCACGAACTCTAGGTTAAATTTTTAGCGTGGAGCTGCACGGTAAATAATTCTATGTCTATCTCGTCCATAGGTTAGGCTATAATGTCGGTGTTATGCTATCCATACGTTGGGTAGTAATGTAACATATATTTATAGTCAACTAATTAGACAGGCTTCTTCACTCCACAGAAATTTTGGCTGTGTCCTGAGATAGTTGAAGACTTTAGGTAAGAATCCTTAAATTTTACCGTGTCCTGAGATAGTTGAAGACTTTATGAAAGAATCTTTATTGACTCCACAAAAATTCTGCCATGCCTGAGACAATTGAAGACTTCACTAAAGAAAAATCAAAAGGAAAAATATTAATTGAAAGTTCATTGAAGGCCACACACTACCCATCCAAAAGCAATACGATAATGGTCTTTCACTTTTCCAGTATCTTACGGCATAAAGATCGTGACTTTGARTAGCCTTTTTTTAATATTTACGCGAGTCAATGACCGACATTGGCTACATGGTCACTTTCAATATAATACAATAATAATCTCTTAATATATATGGGACTCAATGACTGAATTCATTCCTACAATCCTGGTCCGTTGTGAGATAGTGACTTTCAATATAATATAATTAGTAACAAGTTACAACTATTTATAAAAGTGGTGGATATATTTTATTTGTATTATTTTTTATTTTTTTAA
The DNA here is from genome assembly GCA_032191745.1 of Picea mariana. Taxonomy (NCBI): domain Eukaryota; kingdom Viridiplantae; phylum Streptophyta; class Pinopsida; order Pinales; family Pinaceae; genus Picea; species Picea mariana. The sequence continues at coordinate 12,151 of JASDQU010014304.1, forward strand.
ATTAAATTAAACAGATGATTATTAATTTATTAATTAATTATTACATTAATTTTATATATAATAATAATGTATTAATGCAATATATTAATATATAAATTAAAGTATTAATTTATATTATAATTTAATGTAATTGATCAATATATTAATAATATAAAATATTAATTAATTAATATATTAATAATATAAAATATTAATTAATTAATATTTTATTAATTAGTATATTGTTAAAATATTAACATATTAAAGTAATAATAAATTAATAGATTAAATATATTCATAAATACATTATTAAAATATTAATACATAAAAATGTAATATACTAATAATATATTAATCAATAAAATAGTAATACATTGATTTTAATGTATTTAGTAATACATTATTACATTAATGTAATGCATAAACTAAAGTATTAATACATTAATGTATAATGTAATATATTAAACTATTAATATATTAATAACATATTAATACATTAATAATGTAATGTGACATCATTAATACATTAATAATGTAATGTATTAATTAATTTATACATTAATATATTATTAACTAATACAGTCCTAAGATATTAATACACTAATAAAGTAATATATTAATAATATATTAAATACATTAATAAATACAATAGATCCATTAATAAATAATTTATTAAAGTAAAACATTAATAAAGTAATACATTGATCTTCATTTATTTAGTAAAACATTATTGAATTATTAATAAATTAACAAAAAAAATTAGATTATTGTAATGTATAAATTAAAGTATTAATGTATAATGTAACATATTAAAATATTAATACATTAATAATGTAATGTATTAATTAATTAATACATTAATGCATTATTTATTTATTTTGACAAAAATGGTTATGTATTATATTAGAGAAATAGTGGAAGAACCACTTGTAGAGGGCCAACAAACAAGTGCTTCAAAGAGCTAGAGTCCAAATAAGATTAGTAGATCCTTGAGATACCGACATTATGCAGAACTAGTCTTAAACAACAAATTAAATCCATAAACTCTAAACAAACTACATAAAGACTAAGAAACATAGACAATGGACATTCTTTGAACTTGGGAGCCACAACCTATGGTAAAAGCAAAGAATGGAATGGGCCATAGAATAGTGGGCCTTAGGGAAGGAGGGCTCTCGAGACCTCATTGTTGACATGTAGATCCCCCTCGCTAAGAGGGTTTGCCTTATTGGCTTCTCTATCGGCTTTTGAGTTGAGAGATCCGACGATGTGGAAAAAATCGATCTTTTGAAAGGAGTGGGAGAGAAGATGATTTCTCTTTACCAGATTGGTTAGATTCAAGTTACTACTTTTGGGGGTAGTGATCATAGCTTGGATGAGTAGGCATGAATATCCAAAGACCATTGATTCCGAGATTCCTAGATATTTCAATTGAACCAAACCTTTCCAAAGCGCATGGGCTTCTTCCATGTTATTTGTACCATTGCCAATTATCCATGAGTAATGAATTTCAACGCTCCCCCGGGGATTATAGATAATCCCTCCCCCTCCTCTTGCCCTTGGGTTACCTTTCGAAGCTCCATAAAAATAGATACTATACATTTTTAGATCTCTTCTCCACTTCTCAAACTGGGACGGGTCTAATCTAATCTCCTAGTATTCAAGAAGGGGAACTTGAGATGGAACTAGAGCCTCCGCATAATGGAATGGTTTTAACTATTATGCCTCCTCTAGAAGGAGCATAAGCTTATTTTTGGGAAAGGATATAGTTTGAAGACATTAACCCATGAGAACTTCATATTTAACTACTACTTTTGCAATGAATGAGGAGTGATCTTTCAAAATGTGAGCATTACGTTCCAGCGAAAGTTTCCACACAATAATTTTGGGAAGAGTCAACCAAAAGTATTTGAGATTAGGATTTTGTGATAAGGAGTGGGGAAATGCGAGATCCCAAGATCTGAAAAGGGAAGCCAAAGTTCCCGGTAGGATTATCTTGCTTGACCAAGGTCCGAGCACTAGAGCCTAGACATCCTTAGTGAATGGACAATCCAGGAAGAGATGCTCTGAGGTGTCTTTATGAGAACAACAAATAGAGAACCGAAAGGGGCCAACAAAGCCTTATTTTTCAATATTTTCACATGTTAGGATGCTACCATGAACAAGAGTCCACACAAAAAGGTCAAATTTAGGGATACTTTTAAAATTCCAAATTCGTTTCCAGAAAACAAGATTAGGGGGAACATTTGGAACTTCAGAGAAGAGGTGATAACCCTGAGTGGAGGAGTATAAGCCCGACCTTGAACCCCTGTCTCTCCTATCTTTGAGGGAAGAAACAATGGGTGAAAATCCTTGAAGCAAGGAGAGGAGCCGAGATTTTTATCCTCGAAGGGCCTCAGACAGTCTGGGAAATGCTAGTTGAGCCAAGATTCGTCAGATCTCGAAGTGGAGATATACCAGAGAGTATCAAGCCCTTTTTCCTTCATCCAGAATCTGATATTAAGTAGGTCAGGTTCTCTTGCAAGAGGAGGGTTCCCTAACACATAATCATTCAATATACTAATTTGTTTTCCATTGCCTGGTATCCATGTTGATTCTTCTCTGAATCAAGGGAGTGCTTGCTAGCAGATAGCTAGAATTGGAGATCCTTTTTTAACTGTCATTTCCATGTCCAAACATTTCTTCCGGGGCCCCGAAAAGTATTTCTTCCACTGGACCTTACTACTCCATGAGAGTTTCCCTGCTATCAAATACCAAAGGAATTTGACCCCTAGTGCCAAATTGTGAATTTTAAGTTCGTGCAGGTGAAGGCCTCCCTCCACAAGAGGTTTTTTAATGGCGCTAGTAGGATAGAACATTGATAGATCATGAGACTATTTAGAACATATTTGAGGAGGACCACTTTTACTGGGAGATTGAGCTAGGAAGCCCCACAAGAGAGGATTTTGGCCTTTACATTTTCCAACAAGTGTGCCTAGTTTCCAACTTTTGGAGAATATTTGAGGATAGAGACTCCTAAATACTTGAAGAAACCCCATTGAGATGTTCCCTCTTTCTAAAATTATAGAAATGTCTGCAAGTTCTCTTGGAATTATATGCCAGTTGAAAATATGAATTTTCCCATGATTTAATTTACTCCCGAAGATCCTACAGTAATAGTCTAGTTCCATTTTAAATTTACGGGTTGTAGTCAGGTTGGCCCCGCCTAAGAGGAGAGTTTCATCCACAAACTGAGCATGATTGATGTCCTTTGTCCCACGATCCATCTGGATACCCATCAGATCTTGATCAAGGAGATAGTGTTCCAATTCAAAACTAATGACCATATCTTGGATGGCATAAAGTAAAGGAGATAGCGGGCACCCCTGTCATAGGACCCTAGAGGCTTTGAACAAGGACGACGCTCGGAAATTGACAAGAAGAGCGATCTGAGGCCTGCTTATACAGGAATTCACCTAGTGAATGAATGAGGAATCAAAGCCAAAGTGCTCCATAACCTGGAAAATAAAGGCATGCCTAGCTCTGTCAAAAGCATTGATTAAATCAATTTTTATCACCATACATTTTTCTTAGTTGCCGACATTGTAGTGGATGGTTTCTTGGACTAGAATAATGTTGCTCCAAATTTTCCTTCCCTTGATGAAGCCTCCTTGGTTTTCTGGGATGAGCTTGGGAAGGATCCATTTTAGCCTATTTTCCATGATTTTAGTGATGACTATATAACCTATATTGCATAAAGATATTAGTCTGAAACGTTCAAACGTGGAAGCAACATTTTCTTTCCGTAAAAGAGATAGAAAAGGTGAATTGGTGCTTCCCCCTATCTTGTTGCAACATTGAGATTTCAATACCATTTATGAAGATATTTTTTTATAATATGCCAACAGAGTTTAAGGAACTGGGCTTTGAATCCATTTGGTGCTGGTGCTTTATCATCTTCCATATTATCAAGAGTGGTCTTAACCTCCTCTAAGGAAATAGGCTTAGTAAGTTGCTGGTTATTAGCCCTATCCACTTTTCTTGGAACCTGGGCCAAAAGGTCCCTTGGATATAAAGAGTGATATTGATTGTCGTCAGTATAAATTGAGTTGAAATGACGAACTACCTCTTCCATAATTTTGTCAAAATCTGAGGTGGTCTGGCCTTGTGCTTGAATTTCGATGATTGTTTTAAATTGCTTCCTGGATTCGGCTTGTTTATGGAAGAAGGAGGTGTTTCGATCCCCAACTTGAAGCCAACAAATTCTGGAATTTTACCTCTAGTATTCCTCTTCCTGTCTGCAAGCCGAGTGAAGGAATTGATGCAAGGATGCTTCCTTTTCTAAGAGTTCTTTGGTTATTTTCATTTCTCCATATTGAATTGAAGGATTTCGATATTTTGTTGAGCTTCCAGACAAGTTTGCAAGGGATATTTCTTGTCTTTTTCCCATATTTTAAGGGATTTTTTTAACCCTTTGGAGATTTTCTTCCGACACGAAAAAAGGGGAACTTGTAATAGGGGAGTTTCATTTTTCACGTATTACTTCATTGAAACCATCTTGCTCGATCCAGAGAGGAATGAATCAGAAAGGGATTGGGCCTGAGTTACCATCTTTCTTGATTTCAAGTAGGATGGGATTGTGATCCAACCCATCGAAAGGAATTATTTTGGAGAGAGGCCTCAATCCCAAAAGCAGGAAGGAGATTTGAACCAGAAATTTGTCTAATATAGCAGCGATGTGGCCAGGGCCAATACACTTGTTGGTCCAAGTGGATTTACCTTTGGAAGGTTTGATGTCCGTCATGTTCCAGTCTAGAATGACCTCATCAACCCATTCTCTGATCGGATCTATGATCACATAACCTCCCCTCTTTTATGATTGATTTAGAACTACATTAAGACCTCATGCAATGATGATTTTTTCTAGTTGCATTCCATTGGTAGGTTCTCATAGAAGCTCCCAACAAAGTTTTTTTTTTTTTTTCCGAGACGAGAAATGCTATGTAAATATTTAAAAGACATACCTGAGTTCCTAAGGCTTTATGAAGCAACTGGGTTAAGATCCAATGAGTGCACGATTTGGTGGATGCCAAATCAAATTTGGAGGCATCCCACAAAGTGTTGATTTCTCCAAAGGATATTCTAGATCTTACTGCAATGGCTCAACCTTTTTTCCAAAACTTTAGACTTGTTTGGAGGAAAGATCTTTCCTCCATCTTGGTCTCCTGGATTAGTAGTAGATCTGGCTGAGAAGAACAAACCAGGTCTTTCATAGAGTCTTTCTTAGATTTACTTTCTAACCCCCTACAATTCTAGGAGAGCACTGTCATTATTTACTTTTGGTGGTAGAAGGGCCACCTTTATGAGGTTTTCCTTGTTGTCTGGTAGTTCAAGGGTTCTTGAGGAGTTTTTCTAGCATTGGATGAGATCCTTGTAGCTTATCCTAATAGGTGGCCTACTCCCTTCTTTCTTTTTCGGTTTTTATTCCTTGTGAGGATTTCTTCTTGCCAGTTGTGATCGTTTCGATTTCACCTTATTCATCTTCAAGCCCATTTGCTTCAGAGAGTCCCTCAAATTTCCCCTGGGATTTTTCTTCTCCTACAAATGACTATACTTGGGGCTCAAGAGAAGGATATTCCTGCACCATAATTTATGTTTGTCTTTCATCCTCAGTTTCTTGGGCTTCTTCCTCTATAATATTCTCCAAATTTGCAAAGTTTTTCCTACTAGTTCTTCGAAGATATTGCACAGGATTCTCTTTGGGAGAAGAAGTTGTTTTAGGGTTAGATGTTGGTTTTTTATTTCCTTCATTTCTTGGGTCCAGAGCTACCTTAGGGTTTTCCTTTTCTTTCTTGGTAGGTTGTCATCCTTGGTTTTTTTCTTTTTCTTGTTAAGTATCTTGGTTTTGAGGGAAATGCCTATGGAAATGCCCATATTTGTGACAACCCCGACACTTGAATGGTATTTTCTCATAGTCTAGTTTTTGAAAGTATGACCAGGTCCCCACAATTAGATTTATGGCCTCTGGTAGGCCTGCTTCTAAGTCTACTTCTATGCAGATCCTAGCACATGCATACTGGTCCTTAGGGTCTGTTGTATGTATATATTTCCCCAGGGCATTTCCTATTGATTTCAAGGAATTAGTGTTCCAACAGTGGATTGCAATATTCGGTAGATGGACCCAGACTGGAATAGCATTGGGAATGTCCACTGAGGGATAAAAATATGGAGTCCACCGACTCAAATAGAGACCCTATGACCCCATAAAGTATGGACCATTTTTGAAAATGAGATCGTGATCTTCTTTGAGGGAAAAGTCAAATAGAAAGAAACCTCTTCCTACTGAGTAGGTGGCGACAATCTGAGAGATTAGAGGCCTCTCGTTTCTATAGACCTAGCAGTCTGTGGTTTTTGGAGATGGCCATAGGCCCATAAACTGACCAATCAAGGCTCTATATGCAAGGTATAGAGCGATCTGAATGGTTTTCTCTTGGGGAAGTGCCACCACAGGAATTTCATCTAACCTCTTTACAAACTTGGGCATGTTGGGTATGTGTTATATTATTTGCATGTGTGTGTGTGGGCACGTCAGATGTGACAACTGCATTTGACGATCCCTCTAGTATTGTTCACTATGGCGTGTGCGCCGAGCGCTTTCCTAGGGCGGTCCTAGGGGGGGTAGGTATGCCCCCCCTGGTTATGTGCAGCGTTCGAGGCAGCGCCCCACAAATTTGTTTTGGGTGGGTTTTTGCTATTTTTAGCTGATTTTGCTATTTTTAGCGGTTTTGTAAATTAATCTTGAATTAAGGGATTAGGGTTTTGGTATCTATGGAATACCTAAAAACATTGTATATATATTGTATGGTGAATGGTGAAATTCGATATAATGAATATAAGAAAGGTTTTCCGGGTTGAGGGTTTCCAGTATCAAATATCTGTGTACTTTGTGTATGCGCCATTGATTAAATTTTGTTTTTCTTGAGAATCTATATGCATTGATTTACTTCAGAGGTTTAAAACTTACAGGGCAAAGCTCCACCGTTTGACTTCTTCCCTTGCGAAGCGATCAAGCGAGTGAAGGATTTGATTTCAGGGGAGTGCAGAGGAGGAGGGAAGCTGGGAACCGCCCTCGGTGGTGGCCATGGCCTACAAAAAAGCGACGAGATCTTGAGTGACCTAGATTTTCCCCTCCAGAAGAAGTTGTGTGTGCAAATTTTTTATTTTGTTTCAATATATTAATACATTATTAATTAATACATTGCTAAAGTATTAATACACTTATAAATGAATAGTACGTCAATAAATACATCATTAATGTATTAATACTTTAATAAATAAATTATTAAAGTAGTAATACATTAATATTACATTATTAAAGTATTAATACATTCATACATTTATTGAAAATGACCATGGTTGACTATGGTTAACCATGATCATAGTTTCTTATGGTCATGACTATGAATGGCATTAATGTATTAATATATATTGTAATGTATTAATTTATTTAATTAATATAGTAATACATTTTTAATAAATACATTATTAAGGTAGTAATATATTAAAATATTAATAAAGTATTAATACAATGATAAAGTAATATATTAATAATACATTAATAAAGTAGTAATACATTGTCCTTAATTAATTTAGTAATACATTATTAAAGTATTAATACCTTAATGAATACATTATCAAAGTACTAATACATTAATAATACATTATTAAAGTATTAATTATGCATGAATACATCAATTGACAATGACCATGGTTTCCTATGGTTGACCATGACCATAGTTAACTTTGGTATACCATGGTTGACTTGTAAAGGAAAGGTTGACTATGGTTGATCGTGGTTGTCATTCACCATGGTTAACTATGGTTGACCATGACCATGGTTGACTGGAGTTTATTATGGCTGACTGTGCCCATGGATGACCTTCGTTGACCATGTGGATATGATGTTGGTGGGCCATGTTCATTATGTTTAACCATAGTTTACTATGGAACTACTACATTGCAATGCTCATCAAGTTTTGTTTGTCATATTTCGACATCTGGTTTTCTTCGTCACTCAACATCATAAGCTTATGGTCATGAAATTACACAGATTGTTTTTTTCACATTATGGCATTGAGATAGATTTATTACAATTGGAAAGTGGGTTATGTTCCTCACATTTCGACGTCAGGAAATGTTCATCTCATTGCAATGTTGGTATATTTTTTTCACATTACTACAATGGGTTGTGTACATCACATTACGAAAATGGGTTGTCTTCATCCCATTGCGATGTTTGGAAATGTCTATCACAATGCGATGTCACGATATGTGCATCACATTGCAATGGGAGGATAAGATAGTCAAATTACAATGATAAGGCGTATGTTCATCACATTGAGATGTTTGTTTATGTTCATCACATAATGACGACAAGGCTATGTTCGTCACATTGTGATGTTTGAGAATGTTTGTCACATTGCAATGTCGATGTATGTGCATCACATTGAAATATGAGGAAATGTTCATCACATTGTGACAATAGGGCGATGTCCGACACATTGGGACGTTTTTTTATGTTTGTTACATTTTGATGCTACTATCCCCATTGTGACAACATGGCTATCTTTTTCACATTGTGACGTTAGTTTAAGTTCATCAAATTGCAATGTTACTATGTTCAACAAATTGGAATGTTACTATGTTCTTCATAATGAGACGTCATGAGATGTTCGACATATTATGTTGTCGGTCATTGATTGTGACAATGCAAGGACAAGGGAATGTATTGATTGTTAATGTCACATATGGATCATACAGTGTATAGATTGCACCATGATAACAACTATGACCATTGTGCATCCGTATTTACAAAATACATTATGTTAATATTTTCATATATATATATATATATATATATATATATATATATATATATATATATATATATACCTTGTGTTGTGGGTAAGATCATTTTATTGGGGTTTCATCCCTTCATACATTTTGCATTTTCTTTTCATATATTAGTTCTAGTCGTGTTTCATTGTTAATGTCCATGAATCTCTCAACTTTTGTTTAAATTATGAAAATGAAATTGACTTATAAAAGTATAAAATAAACTTATACACACACACGCACGCACACAGACACACCAAAACAAAGAAAAAAATGAAAGTTAACAATGCATGAAGGAACAATTGCAAAACAACTATACAAAGTATAATTAATTTACTATTTAATTTACTAATGTGCATGCATTTATGTTTTAGAAGATGGACATTTTTCATCTAAGTAGAATCATATTTTAAGATTATTAAAACTTGCATGCCTTAGCTACACCTTAAAACCAAAATAAAAGTATTGTTGAAACACCTTGCATCTCAGAAAGCCCCTTTATAGTATAAATTACAAAGTTAAATTATTTCAACAACAAAACACCAAGAAAAAATCCTCAGAAAACCTTTTTAAAATGGCAAACAATCAATATATTGTTTCTTTCCTCTAATTCTAGATCCACACTTCAATACCATCCAATGCATCTCACCTCTCCATCACTTATTCACAGCTTCTTCCTTTTGCATCAACTGCAATTCTCCTTTTGAAACCCAATTATTTGATCACAACAACTTTGATATCAAAATTTTGGAAGTGAATAATAATAATTTTAGTTTAATTGTAAGAATAACAGAACATATGTGTGAGTGATATTGAGTCTATAGTTTTCAAGATAAATGTAAACTTACATTAGGATTCCTCACTAATTAACTAGCATCATGGATTGTGAATCATAGATTGAACCAGGATCTATTATTGTTCTCATGATCCACAAGACTTGCAGCCTGCACAATAAAAATAGATTGTTCTTTGTTATAACTACTTAAACTTTTCACAGATCCATCTCGCACAAATCTAGAAAATTTGCAGTAAAAGAAATTTGAATTTGTTTTGTTTTGTTTTGTTTTAAAAGCTATATTATATTCTAAATCAACCACCTTCAACCATCAAGGACAATTTTATAATTGATAGTCTTAATTATTGTTTATATGTACATAATGTTTATGATGGAATTGAAGAACGAGTAGAATACAATTGAATCACCATACACATTTTATAGTTTTTTGAATGTGTGAAGCTCTTAACTGTGTAATACATGAAACATGCTCATACTCACATTTAACTATTTAAATCCAACGTCATCGATCATCCATCCTTGTACATTGTAGTGAGCACTACTTGGTACTACAATAAATATGGCCTTATTCATTTGGCGCAACAATAAATATATAATTGTGGGAGTAATAAATATATGTTTGTAAGAAGTAAGAAGTGTTAAATACAATAAACTTGAATTTCAAAAAATCAAAGTTTTTAATTTATATTAATTTTATAAAATGTTATTATTTACATGTTACTGGGATATTGTGAAATCAGGTGGGAAATGGTATCTCAGTCTGTCGACACCCAATCTCCCGATCCTATTGTAGTGACCTATCGACTCCCCGATGCATTTTTTTATGTAATTCCAACACAACTTGACATCCCAACAAGCGATACACGTTCACACTGTTCCGTCGCAGAATTAAACCATATGGGATCTCACCGGAGAGGGATTGGTGTTGAATTATGGTAATTGTGAACGCACCTCTGCATTGTTACACCAATTTCAAAAATTGAATTTTATTTTTCCACCTAGTTTAAGTTTAAGTTTGAATTTAGTTCAATCAACTAACTCTATATTGATTTTGTGATATCGTTAAGAAAAGGGTAATGTTTTGGCATGCAAAACTGTGATTAAATATCCAAAGCAGTGATTAGACATTGATTAGGTCACCAGGGAACTGAATACATAGATACGATCAACAATAAATATTGAGAAGCGATGTTAATACACTCCTCTATCACATTTGCAATAAGAAGTGAAAGTTGAAGGACAATGAAATGGAGGGAAAAAGGGTTTTTTCAATTTATTTTAATTACATAAAATTATTATTGGCACTTTCCTATGTTATACATTGGAAATGAAAAGAAGATTTAAAGTCAACACAAAAACTAATAGTCATTCAACACTGTATTGAATGTTATAGTCCCTTTAGAAGGGACTTATAACAAGAAACAATACAATGATAATTCCATAGCATGAACTACAATTTAATGACCATAAACAAAATGAAAAATTACAAAATATTAATGAATTTATTGAATAGGTAAAAAACTTTCCTCCATGTTTTGGAATCCAAAAACCTAAATAGAAAAAAATATGTTATAGCAAGATTTGCCTCACCCCATGCAACTTGCTCAGAAGGCCTTTTCCATTTCCCTTTGCAGACTTGAAGTCCCCTTTTGCACTTCCCATAGCTAAAAATCACATTTTTCCACATATATGTGCCCTACCAATTAGACAACATGCATATACGTAGGTTGCACCACTGCATCCCATGTACATCGAGTTTGGTGATAAAAAATAAAAATTGTGTCGAGTTTCCATGTCACGTCATGAGCTCCATGATCCTTGACCTTCCATATAATGGAAAAGTCCTTAAGTTCCATTTGAAGGCTATAAATGGTCCATAACCAAACCGTGGAAGAGGAGAATAATTGAAATTTTGATATCAAAGTTACTCTAGAGAAATTATTCACTTCATATTGAATCTACATCCCTTTGTCCTTTAAAGTCTGAACATGTTGTTCAACCCCCAATCTCTTCCCTCATTGATGGAGAACCTCATTGTATCTCTTATATGATCTTTCCTTTGGTGGAGGATTCAAGTGGTGGAGACCCAACTGGAAGGTACTTAGTTTCTCAGTTTCGAGACGTGTCGACACAGAAGTTTGTCACTTGTATACTTTTGTTGATCATATTTTAATAGAAGTATTCTTTTCTCATCCAATTAATATCTTGAAAATATTTGAATTGTTATTCCATGGGCATATTTGTTATGAATGTTGATGGGTTATGCTATTATATGTTCTAACAATATATATTATCACCATATTCTTGCATATCTGAATTGTTGAGGAAAAGTTGCAGGTATAAATCTTTGAGTCGAGTACTCAATAGTGATCTTCATTGAATGTCCAGACGAGGTATGATCTTTATCTTGTCTTGTTAGCATTTTTCGTTTATATACCATACTTGAGATTAGAGTTGATTTATGCAGTCATTCCTTCTGTTGTGGTTTACCCCATGCCATAGAGTGATTTTCCTTGTAACATAATTGGCGACCATAGTGAGGATTAAATCTTTATTTTGGTGTTTGGAGTGTTTTTCTCCTTTGATTTCTCTCGGTTAGCTTGAGTTTCCTTGTCTTATGATTGCTTGATAGCCTATTTTCATTTTAAATCTAAGTTTATTGGCCTTATCCTTAACGTGGCAGTGTTTTTATACATATACGCGGTTTTTCCTTTGACAGACGTGTACATACGCAAGCTGTCATTCTATAGGACGTGCACATACATGTTTTTTTTTCTAAACAATCATGTACATCAATCTATTTTGCTTGATTGTTGAGTTTGATGTTTGTTGAGAAAGTTTTGATAGTTTTTGAGTCTTCTTGGGTCTCTGTCATAATTGTTGAGTGCATGTGTAGTGATAGGAAACCTTTCTTTGGTTGAATTTTTGGGCAATTTTTCTTTCTCGTCATCTTTTTGATTGGTTGTCCTTGAATCTTGGGATGGGTGTTTTCTTATTGGTATCCTTCTTAGTTTGTCTATCTTTTCTTACAATATGGTCTATATATCAAGTTGTTGTTCAATCCTTGCATTTTCATTTCTTTATATTGAAAATACAAAAAATCACATTTTGTATTTTGGCATTTTCTCTTTTGAGTTGTTTATTATTGATCTTGATACATGTATAGAAAGATTGCATCTTATTGAAATTGGAGAATTGAATTGAAAGTTGCATTTGTGAAAAATTATCATTTTTTTAATTGAAGTTTAGGACTTAGATTTATATTCATATTCGTTTCTTTTATTTTTTGAGTCATAACATAATCAGTTTCACGACCACATCTTTTGAGTAAACAAAGCCGTTAAATGTAACATTGATTAATTTAAAATTGATTAGAAACGATTTTATTTTTCAGAAGTACACAAACAAGCATAGGATATAGGGCCTTGGAATAGCATTTTTGTGAGTAAACTTCTCCAAGGCTATTAAACTAAACATATATGTCTGAATAAGGGAGTGGTGAAATCCATTGCATAATTAGTGACATCAGGAGGCTCCACTCACATCGGAGTTAATAACAAGGTTGCGCGAATTTGGTTGCAGAGATATCCCTCTAATACCTTCTTAGAGTCAGTGATATTTTTGGGGATCTATTCATATTTGGGGGTCTTGCTAGTACCTTTACCTCTATGAGAGTCTTTGGCTTCAATATTTCGGGCTTTGTTACCCTTCCCATATGGTGGACCTAACTTGCGACTACCCGCCTGCAGATTGGTATTATTGTGGTGGCTTTAGTTGCTTGACATAGATAGCCACATAGGTTACTTGTAGGGGTTATTCTACATGTACCCTGAATTAGATAAGGGTCAGACAACACACAACCTTTATGGAGTATTACCTCTCCGGGGGATCTAACCGACTACATTGTTAATCCCACGAGGGCCCTTATAACTAATTCTGATACCTCCAATCTTTTGAAGGGAGTCTCAAGCCCCTCTTAAGTGATCCATATCTACTCTAGTGAGGAAGACCCCTTTTCATCCATTATATATTGTTTGTGTGCATTGGTCTTTTCTCTCTACTTTGGTGTGCTCTTTGATTATTATTTTTCCTTAGTAATTTGTATTTCATCATGAGTTTTCATTGCAATGGTTAGTGAATCCCCCGTGACTCCCTCACTTAGCGCTACCCAATCCATGGTATTTTATCATTCCATGGGGATGAATCCTTTTGTATTTATGAGTTGTACGCCGAATCATGATACTCAACCAATACCTTGGGCCTCTAATCATTTTTATCTTGGTATTCCAGACATGTATTCTCACTTTCCATCCTCTGTCTCATCGCCTTATGTGAATCCTAGTTTTGGGTTTGGAGGGAGGATGCTTCCTTATTCTCCCTTTTCATTTGGTGGGAGTCATATCCCTCAACCAAATCTTATGGTAGGAGGTTGGAATCTTCCTTCCTATGGATCCAATCCTAGCTTCACTTTTCCAGGAGCAAGTGCTCAAATTTGTGATCATTCTACTTATTACATCCCATCCATCTATCCTTCTTCCACTATGTTGGTTCCTACGAACGCTTTTCCCACGACGAAAATTCATATTTCCTTTGGTGTTTCATCTGGGGGGAGTCAATTTTATAGTATGGGAAACCCTCTTCACTAAGATCCTTCATCTAGGGGCAACATATATCCTCACCTGAGTAACTCTTTTCATGTCGCTTTCTCTTCACAAGCGACTTCCTTGGTGATGATGCCCTTACAACCCTTTAAGAATCAGTTTAGAGGAGGATATTATCCTATTGAATAGGGCCATGGTTTATACCATAACCATTCCTAGCCCACAATTTCTCAAAACCAATCTTTCCCGGAACCTTGGTATCAAATGTCGCAACCAGTCATCGCCAATCATACAAGAAACACAAGTCCAGTCACTACGAGTCATACTAGCATTATATCACCAACCTATGTTAGTCATGTTGGATATTGTTCAACAACCTCTGCAAGTCATGTTGAATACTAGCAACCAGCCATTGCAAGTCATGTTGGGGGCACAAATCTAGTCACTGCTAGTCACACTGCACATACATCACCAACCTTTGCTAATCATGTTGGGGATTCATCACCAAACCCTGTGAGTCATGTTGGAGATGAGCTACTAGCCTCTACAAGTCATGTTGGGAGCATTTCACTAGCCACTGCAAGTCATGCTGCGGGAATTCATATGATTGGGAAGCCTAGATGTATAGGACGTAAGCCCAAGTTCCTTTGTAGGCTTTGCGAAGAAGATCACCTTACTCGTTTGTGCCCTGCTACTACTATGGTATAAGAAGTGTGGTTCAGGCCCGGGGGCCCTTCGGATTCTAAGTCATATTTGGTTTCCCTCCATTCTATTTCTTCTTTGGTTGATGTAGTGATCATGTCGATGCAATCTTCTACTAATACCCCTCTTCTTTTAGGGGGTGATGCATCTCTTGACATTTTTGTCTTGCATCCTGTTCAACCAACAGTCGTGTCAAAGCAATCTTCGACTGAAAACACTCCGTTTTTGGGGGGTGATACGTCTCTTTAGCTTGCTGTCTTGCATCCTATTCAACCAATGGTTGAAGAAGCGGTCATTCCGATGCTATCTTTGGTCAATCCCACTCTTCTCTTGGAGAGTGACAAATCTAAGAAAGTGACATTGTCAATGAAATCTTTGGTCAATCCCACTCTTCTTTTGAGGGGATATGTGTCTTCCAACCATGTCCTTAGCATTTCTAGTCCTGTACCTTCTGAACAAGGGAGAAATCCCCTCTCTCCTAGTACACTCCCTCCAAGTCCTAGGATGGTTTCCTTTGATTGGGATGATCTTGTAGAGACACACCTTCCTTATTCTACACCCTTCTTGATAAGGGGAATTCTTCGATAAGGTAACCTCTGCAATTATTTTATCCTCCTTGAATTGGAAAGCTTTGGGTTTTCCCAAGCTTATGTCAACTATCTGTGAGTTGTTGAATTTCGACAAAAGTCCTGCATGGGAGCCTTGGCCTCCCCCATGTTATGTTGCTTAGATCAACATCCTCAAGTCTTGTTTAACTCTTTTCCGACTCTCTCAAAAAAAGAAAATATTGTTGAGTGAACTTATCTATTTCACACTCGTTAATTAGATCTGAAAAGGATGTCTATTTGGTGTAAGTTTTGTTGGATTACTAAGAGGGGGGTGAATCAGTAATAGAGAAATATAATCCTTTTTAACCATATAACGCAAGTGTTATATCAATGTAGCATTATCATCCAATATTTGCAGAGTAAATAAACAATGAACAAATGAACAATAATACACATACATAGTACACTAGTGTTTTTACATGGAAACCCAAAGTGGGAGAAAACCATGAATTTTTTTTTATTATATATATTGAAGAATTGCATTCATTGGAAGCACCAACTTCCTTTGTTTTCTAGCTGCAACTGGAAGGAGGCTCCAACCCCCTAGTTTCTCAAGATACAACCTGAGGGAAGCTCCATCTCCCCAATTCTCTAGCTATAACTAGAAGGAGGCTACAACCCCCTATGTTCTCCGGATACAACCAGAAGGTGGCTAAAACCGTTTGTCTTTGCCCCATACAACCTCCCTAACATATAATTATAATGATGGAACCATTGTCACACTATCACTGTGAGGTATACTGTTGTAAACCTGTACCAATCAACCTGCACCAAACAACTTGTACTAATAACCTGAACCATGCATCAAGCAGACATCAACTTGTACCTCAACCTGCAATCAACTTGTACCATAAACAAGTTCATCAACCATGTACCAAGTATGTATCAATCATGTGTCAACTTCTCATCAACTATGACTCATTAATATGTACAAACATCATCAACTATACACCTCATGTATGTTCCAACTCATCAACTACTTGTCTCAACCATGTACCCAACATGTACCTCAACCAAAATCCCTCATCAATTTCATCATCCAAGTCTGATTTGTAACTCTATAATAGACCTGGTGTATATGATCACATACTTGCAAACCTTCCTTAACTTTAACAACAAGATACTAGCATTTTCATCAAACTTTACTTTAGTCTTACATGGCTAGTTTTGGATTAGTCAACAACCCTAACTTGAAATAATCATAACTATGTACTTGTAATGAATAAATATCTGAAAATAGTAGACATTGTTCTTCAGTGTGTTTTATTCAATTCTTCCAGGTGTCACTACTTGGAACCTCTCAGAAAAGAATTTATAGCAAAAATGGCATACCTTGTTGAATTCTGTCTTATTCTAGAGAGTGAACTTGTAGAGTGTGCCCCGCACGGAATATTTATTGTCTAGATCTGAAAATTGTAAAGAGAATAATAACTATTGTACTCTAACCAACACATTTGGTATTACTGAATTTGGATCTGTTATGAAGAAGTTATGATGTTTTTACTCGAAACATCTGTTTTAGACTAGTTTTAGGGATAGCTACAAACCCTATTTTCCACGGAGTGTAACTCCAAAAATACAACGAACCAAAAGATGAAATTCGTACCACAACGAATTGAATATGTTTCCTCAATGAACTCCCAATTTCATCATCTTAATAATTCTAG
>JASDQU010014304.1:29596-55618 GCA_032191745.1 Picea mariana
GGGTAAGATCATTTTATTGGGGTTTCATCCCTTCATACATTTTGCATTTTCTTTTCATATATTAGTTCTAGTTGTGTTTCATTGTTAATGTCCATGAATCTCTCAACATTTGTTTAAATTATAAAAATGAAATTGACTTATAAGAGTATAAAATAAACTTATACACACACGCGCACGCACACACACACCAAAACAAAGAAAAAAATGAAAGTTAACAATGCATGAAAACACAATTGCAAAACAACTATACAAAGTATAATTAATTTACTATTTAATTTACTAATTTGCATGCATTTATGTTTTAGAAGATGGACATTTTTCATCTAAGTAGAATCATATTTTAAGATTATTAAAACTTGCATGCCTTATCTACACCTTAAAACCAAAATAAAAGTATTGTTGAAACACCTTGCATCTCAGAAAGCCCCTTTATAGTATAAATTACAAAGTTAAATTATTTCAACAACAAACCACCAAGAAAAAATCCTCAGAAAACCTTTTTAAAATGTCAAGCAATCAATATATTGTTTCTTTCCTCTAATTCCAGATCCACACTTCAATACCATCCAGTGCATCTCACCTCTCCATCACTTATTCACAGCTTCTTCCTTTTGCATCAGCTGCAATTCTCCTTTTGAAACCCAATTATTTGATCACAACAACTTTGATATCAAAATTTTGGAAGTGAATAATAACAATTTTAGTTTAATTGTAAGAATAATAGAACATATGTGTGAGTGATATTGAGTCTATAGTTTTCAAGATAAATGTAAACTTACATTAGGATTCCTCACTAATTAACTAGCAGCATGGATTGTGAATCATAGATTGAACCAGGATCTATTATTGTTCTCGTGATCCACAAGACTTGCAGCCTGCACAATAAAAATAGAATGTTCTTTGTTATAACTACTTAAACTTTTCAGAGATCCATCTCGCACAAATCTAGAAAATTTGCAGTAAAAGAAATTTGAATTTGTTTTATTTTTTTTTTGTTTTAAAAGCTATATTATATTCTAAATCAACCACCTTCAACCATCAAGGAAAATTTTATAATTGATAGTCTTAATTATTGTTTATATGTACATAATGTTTATGATGGAATTGAAGAACGAGTAGAATACAACTGAATCACCATACACATTTTATAGTTTTTTGAATATGTGAAGCTCTTAACTGTGTAATACATGAAACATGCTCATACTCACATTTAACTATTTAAATCCAATGTCGTCGATCATCCATCCTTGTACATTGTAGTGAGCACTACTTGGTACTACAATAAATATGGCCTTATTCATTTGGCGCAACAATAAATATATAATTGTGGGAGTAATAAATATATGTTTGTAAGAAGTAAGAAGTGTTAAATACAATAAACTTGAATTTCAGAAAATCAAAGTTTTTAATTTATATTAATTTTATAAAATATTATTATTTACATGTTACTGGCATATTGTGAAATCGGGTGGGAAATGGTATCTCGGTCTGTCGACACCCAATCTCCCGATCCTATTGTAGTGACCTATCGACTCCCCGATGCATTTTTTTATGTAATTCCAACACAACTTGACATCCCAACAAGCGATACGCGTTCACACCGTTCTGTCGCAGAATTCAACCATATGGGATCTCACCGGAGAGGGATAGGTGTTGACTTATGGTAATTGTGAATGCACCTCTGCATTGTTACACCAATTTCAAAAATTGAATTTTATTTTTCCACCTAGTTTAAGTTTAAGTTTGAATTTAGTTCAATCAACTAACTCTATATTGATTTTGTGATATCGTTAAGAAAAGGATAATGTTTTGGCATGCAAAACTGTGATTAAATATCCAAAGCAATGATTAGACATTGATTAGGTCGCCAGGGAAATGAATACATAGATATGATCAACAATAAATATTGAGAAGTGATGTTAATGCACTCCTCTATCACATTTGCAATAAGAAGTGAAAGTTGAAGGACAATGAAATGGAGGGAAAAAGGGCTTTTTTAATTTATTTTAATTACATAAAATTATTATTGGCACTTTCCTATGTTATACATTGGCAATGAAAAGAAGATTTAAAGTCAATGCAAAAACTAATAGTCATTCAACACTGTATTGAATGTTATGGTCCCTTTAGAAGGGACTTATAACAAGAAACAATACAATGATAATTCCATAGCATGAAGTACAATTTAATGACCATAAACAAAATGAAAAATTACAAAATATTAATGAATTTATTGAATAGTTAACAAACTTTCCTCCATGTTTTGGAAGCCAAAAACCTAAATAGAAAAAAATATGTTATAGCAAGATTTGCCTCACCCCATGCAACTTGCTCAAAAGGCCTTTTCCATTTCCCTTTGCATACTTGAAGTCCCCTTTTGCACTTCCCATAGCTAAAAATCACATTTTCCCACATATATGTGCCCTACCAATTAGACAACATGTGTATACATGGGTTGCACCACTACATCCCATGTACATCAAATTTGGTGATAAAAAGTAAAAATTGTGTCGGGTTTCCATGTCACATCATGAGCTCCATGATCCTTGACCTTCCATATACTGGAAAGGTCCTTAAGTTCCATTTGAAGGCTATAAATGTTCCATATCCAAACCGTGGAAGAGGACAAGAATTGAACTTTTGATATCAAAGTTACTCTAGAGAAATTATTCACTTCATATTGAGTCTGCATCCCTTTGTCCTTTAAAGTTTGAACACGTTGTTCAACCCCCGAGCTCTTCCCTCATTGATGGAGAACCTCATTGTATCTCTTATATGAGCTTGCCTTTGGTGGAGGATTCAAGTGGTGGAGACCCAACTAGAAGGGACTTAGTTTCTCAGTTTCGAGACGTGCCGACACGAAAGTTTGTCAATTGTATACTTTTGTTGATCATATTTTAATAGAAGTACTCTTTTCTCATCCAATTAATATCTTGAAAATATTTGAATTGTTATTCCATGGGCATATTTGTTATGAATGTTGATGGGTTATGCTATTATATGTTCTAACAATATATATTATCACCATATTCTTGCATATCTTAGTTGTTGAGGAAAAGTTGCAGGTAAAAATCTTTGAGTCGAGTACTCAACAGTGATCTTCATCGGATGTCCGGATGAGGTACAATCTTTATCTTGTCTTGTTAGCATTTTCATTTATATAGCATACTTGAGATTAGAGTTGATTTATGTAGTCATTCCGTCTATTGTGGTTTACCCCATTCCATAGAGTGATTTTCCTTGTAACATAATTGGTGACCATACTGGGGATTAAATCTTCTTTTTGGTGTTTGGAGTGTTTTCCTCCTTTGATTTCTCTCGGTTAGCTTGAGTTTCCTTGTCGTCTGATTGCTTGACAGCCTATTTTCATTTTGAATCTAAGTTTCTTGGCCTTATCCTTAACGTGGCAGTGTTTTTATACATATACACAATTTTTCCTTTGACAGACGTGTACATACGCGAGATGCCATTCTATAGGACGCGCACATACACATTTTTTTCCTAAACAATCACGTACATCAATCTCTTTTGCTTGATTGTTGAGTTTGATGTTTGTTGGGAAAGTTTTGATAGTTTCTGAGTCTTCTTGGGTCTCTGTCATAATTGTTGAGTGCAATCGTAGTGATAGGAAACCTTTCTTTGGTTGAATTTTCGGGCAATTTTTCTTTCTCGACATCTTTTTCATTGGTTGTCCTTGAATGTTGGGATGGGTGTTTTATTCTTAGTATCCTTCTTAGTTTGTCTATCTTTTCTTACAATATGGTCTATATATCAAGCTGTTGTTCAATCCTTGCATTTTCATTTATTTATATTGAAAATACAAAAAATCACATTTTGTATTTTGGCATTTTCTCTTTTGGGTTGTTTATTATTGATCTTGATACATGTATAGAAAGATTGCATCTTATTGAAATTGCAGAATTGAATTTAAAGTTGCATTTGTGAAAACTTATCATTTTTTTGAATTGAAGTTTAGGACTTAGATTTATATTCATATTTGTTTCTTTTATTTTTTGAGTCATAACATAATCAGTTTCATGACCACATCGTTTGAGTAAATAAATCCATTAAATGTAGCATTGATTAATTTAAAATTGATTAGAAACGATTTTATTTTTCAGAAGTACACAAACAAGCATAGGATATAGGGCCTTGGAATAGGATTTTTGTGAGTAAACTTCTCCAAGGCTATTAGACTAAACATATATGTCTGATTAAGGGAGTGGTGAAATCCATTTCATAATTAGTGACATCAGGAGGCTCCACTCACATCGGAGTTAATAACAAGGTTGTGCAAATTTGGTTGCAGAGATATCCCTTTAATACCTTCTTAGAGTCAGAGATATTTTTGGGGATCTATTCGTATTTGGGGGTCTTGCTAGTACCTTTACCTCTGTGAGAGTCTGTGCCTTCAATATTTCGGGCTTTGTTACCCTTCCCATACGGTGGACCTAACTTGTGACTGCCCACCTGCAGATTGGTTATATTTTGGTGGCTTTAGTTGCTTGACATATATAGCCACATAGGTTACTTGTAGGGGTTATTCTGCAGGTACCCTGAGTTAGATAAGGGTCAAACAACACACAACCTTTATGGAGTATTACCTCTCCGGGGGGGATCTAACCGATTGTGTTGTTAATCCCACGAGGGCCCTTATAACTGATTCTGATACCTCCAATCTTTTGAAGGGAGTCTCAGGCCCCTCTTAAGTGATGCATACCTACTCTAGTGAGGAAGACCCCTTTTCATCCATTATATATTGTTTGTGTGCATTGGTCTTTTCTCTCTACTTTGGTGTGCTCTTTGATTATTATTTTTCCTTAGTAATTTGTATTGTGTCATGAGTTTTCATTGCAATGGTTAGTGAATCCCCCGTGACTCCCTCACTTAGCGCTACCCAATCCATGGTCTTTTATCATTCCATGGGGATGAATCCTTTTGTATTTATGAGTTGTACACTGAATCATGATACTCAACCAATACCTTGGGCCTCTAATCATTTTTATCTTGGTATTCCAAACATGTATTCTCACTTTCCATCCTCTGTCTCGTCGCCTTATGTGAATCCTGGTTTTGGGTTTGGAGGGAGGATGCTTCCTTATTCTCCCTTTTCATTTGGTGGGAGTCATATCCCTCAACCAAATCTTACAGTAGGAGGTTGGAATCTTCCTTCCTATGGATCCAATCCTAGCTTCAATTTTCCAGGAGCAAGTGCTCAAATTTGCGATCATTCTACTTATTACATCCCGTCCATCTATCCTTCTTCCACTATGTCGGTTCCTACGAACGCTTTTCCCACGACAAAAATTCATATTTCCTTTGGTGTTTCATCCGGGGGGAGTCAGTTTTATAGTATGGGAAACCCCCTTCACTAAGATCCTTCATCTAGGGGCAACATATATCCTCACCTGAGTAACTCTTTTCATGTCGCTTTCTCTTCACAAGCGACTTCCTTGGTGATGATTCCCTTACAACCCTTTATGATTTAGTTTGGAGGAGGATATTATCCTATCGAATAGGGCCATGGTTTATACCATAACCCTTCCTAGACCACAATTTCTCAAAACCAATCTTTCCTGGAACCTTGGTATCAAATGCCGCAACCAGTCGCCGCCAGTCATACTAGAAACACAAGTCCAGTCACTACAAGTCATACTATCACTATATCACCAAACTATGTTAGTCATGTTGGATATTGGTCAACAACCTTTGCAAGTCATGTTGAATACTAGAAACCAGCCACTGCAAGTCATGCTGGGGGCACAAATATAGTCACTGCTAGTCACACTGCACATACATCACCAACCTTTGCTAATCATGTTGGGGATTCATCACCAAATCCTGTGAGTCATGTTGGAGATTAGCTACTAGCCTCTACAAGTCATGCTGGGAGCATTTCACCAGCCACTGCAAGTAATGCTGGGGGAATTCATACGATTGGGAAGCCTATATGTATAGGATGTAAGCCCAAGTTCCTTTGTAGGCTTTACAAAGAAGATCACCTTACTCGTTTGTGCCCTGCTACTACTATGGTATAAAAAGCGTGGTTCAGGCATGGGGGCCCTTCGAATTCTGAGTCATCTTTGGTTTCCCGACATTCTATTTCTTCTTTGGTTGATGCAGCGATCATGCCAATGCAATCTTTTGCTAATACCCCTCTTCTTTTAGGGGGTGATGCATCTCTTGACCTTTTTGTCTAGCATCTTGTTCAACCAGCAGTCATGTTGAAGCAATCTTCGACTGAAAACACTCCTTTTTCGGGGGGTGATACGTCTCTTTAGCTTGTTCTCTTGCATCATATTCAACCAATGGTTGAAGAAGCGGTCATGCCGATGCTATATTTGGTCGATCCCACTCTTCTCTTGGAGAGTGACAAGTCTAAGAAAGTTACATTGTCGATGAAATCTTCGGTCAATCCCACTCTTCTTTTGAGGGGTGATGTGTCTTCCAACCATGTCCTTAGCATTTCTAGTCTTGTACCTTCTGAACAAGGGAGAAATCCACTCTCTCCGAGTACGCTCCCTCCAAGTCCTAGGATGGTTTCCTTTGATTGGGATGATCTTGTAGAGACACACCTTCCTTATTCTACACCATTCTTGATAAGGGGAATTCTTCGATAAGGTAACCTCTGCAAGTATTTTATCCTCCTTGATTTGGAAAGCTTTGGGTTTTCCCAAGCTTATGTCGACTATCTGTGAGTTGTTGAATTTCGACAGAAGTCCTGCACGGGTGCCTTGGCCTCCCCCATGTTATGTTGCTTAGATCAGCATCCTCAAGTCTTGTTTCAATCTTTTCTGACTCTCTCAAAAAACGAAAATATTGTTGAGTGAACTTATCTATTTCACACTTGTTAATTAGATCTGAAAAGGATGTCTATTTGGTGTAAGTTTTGTTGGATTACTGAGAGGGGGGTGAATCAGTAATAGAGAAATATAATCATTTTTAACCATATAACGCAAGTGTTATATCAATGTAGCATTATCATCCAATATTTTCAGAGTAAATAAACAATGAACAAATGAAAAATAATACACATACACAGTACACTAGTGTTTTTACATGGAAACCCAAAGTGGGAGAAAACCACGAAATGTTTTTTATTATATATATTGCAGAATTGCATTAATTGGAAGCACTAACTTCCTTTGTTTTCTAGCTGCAACTGAAAGGAGGCTCCAACCCCCTAGTTTCTCAGGATATAACCTGAGGGAATCTCTAACTCCCTAATTCTCTGGCTACAACTAGAAGGAGGCTACAACCCCCTATGTTCTCTGGATACAACCAGAAGGTGGCTAAAACCACCTGTATTTTCCCCGTACAACCTCCCTAACATATAATTAGAATGATGGAACCATTTTCACACTATCACTGTGAGGTATACTACTGTAAACCTGTACCAATCAACCTGCACCAAACAACCTGTACCAATAACCTGAACCATACATCAAGCAGACATCAACTTGTACCTCAACCTGTAATCAACATGTACCATAAACAAGTTCATCAACCATGTACCAAGTATGTATGAATCATGTATCAACTTCTCATCAACTATGACTCATTAATATGTAAAAACATTATCAACTATACACCTCATGTATGTGCCAACTCATCAACTACTTGTCTCAACCGTGTACGCAACATGTACCTCAACCAAAATCCCTCATCAATTTCATCATCCAAATCTGATTTGTAACTCTATAATAGACCTGGTGTATATGATCACATACCTGCAAACCTTCCTTAACTTTAACAACAAGATACTAGCATTTTCATCAAACTTTACTTTAGTCTTACATGACTAGTTTTGGATTAGTCAACAACCCTAACTTGAAATAATCATAACTATGTACTTGTAATGAATAAAGATCTGAAAATAGTACACAATGTTCTTTAGTGTGTTTTATTCAATTCCTCCAGGTGTCACTACTTGGAACCTCTCAGAAAATAATTTATAGCAAAAATGGCATACCTTGTTGAATTCTAGCTTATTCTAGAGAGCGAACTTGTAGAGCGTGCCCCGCACGGAATATTTATTTTCTGGATCTGAAAATTGTATAGAGAATAATAAATATTGTACTCTAACCAACACATTTGGTATTACTGAATTTGGATCTGTTATGAAGAAGTTATGATGTTTTTACCCGAAACACCTGTTTTAGACTAGTTTTAGGACTAGCTACAAACCCTATTTTCCAGAGAGTGTAACTCCAAAAATACAATGAACCAAAAGATGAAATTTGTACCACAACGACTTGGATATGTTTCCTCAATGACCTCCCAATTTCATGATCTCAATAATTCTAGAAAAAAAGTTATTGCGAAAATGGTGAGATGAACTGTAAATAACATACCTTAGAAAACATCATCAAAAGAATTTATCGTCCCTTGAATTTTGGCCTTCTTTACTTCACCTTCCCTCTTAAATTTGTCTTAGATGTCCTTTTGTTACCTTAGTCACCTGTAGATATTCAATATGCTCAAGTGTTATTGAAATGAGAGAGCCTTTCCTCTTATTTATACTTTCATGTAGCTTCCTTAGAAGCATCTTCTAGACCACTTTGTCCACATAGCCACTTTGTCCACATAGTCACCTATGTCCAAATTTTCCCAATTTTCCACTTTTCCATATATCCAATAGCCACTTGACTACTTAACCCATTTTCCTCATTTTAGGGTTAACCTTATTATAACCACTTTCCATAACTAGAAAGTTCTCCATTTACTTTATTATTTAAATAATCCTCCTTGGACTTTGTCACTTCACTTTATTATTTAAATAATCCTCTTTGACTTTGTCACTTCACTTTTTATTTAAATAATCATCTTTGACTTTGTCACTTCACTTTTTATTTAAATAATCATCTTTGACTTTGTCACTTCACTTTATTATTTAAATAATCCTCTTTGACTTTTTCATTTGACTTTATTATTTAAATAATTTATTCTTTGCAAGCACTTTGACTTATTTGACCTTTTGGGGCTTCAATACAACATATGAGGGTCCTCCAACTTCATAAGGCCATAAATCTCAAACCGTGAGTAGTTATGTGACGTTCCACATACCACCAGAAATGGAATGACATGTACTATCCATATATAAGAGTTTTACCTAAAAATATATCAAAACTCATACCATTATACATCAATCAAACTTAGGTCCATTACCCAAAACTTTGTGCTGTCGAAATTCGCTACCAGACTTTCTTCAAGGGTTGAAATCAATGACAACCAGCCCAAATAATCAACAATATCCTCCTTTGGCATTCATGGAAACACTTTGATGCAATACTGAAATCATATCACTCATGCTCCCCCTAGAACCATTCCTGCATCTCTGTGACCAACACTCCCCCTGGAACCATGCCTCTGTCCTCTGCATCTGATAAATATCTCCCCCTTTCTCATCAATGGAAAAGGTATATTTCCATTCGGGTCTGCTCCCCCTAACTGACTATTCTGATCTCCCAACCTGAACTGTCCTCTTTATGGTGCTTCCTCATATACATCTAAGACATATAAGATAATCATTCAAAAGCATTCATTTTGGAGTATAAATAAATCTGAGTCTCTGGAGAAGATACTCAAAGGCTTCTCGTGGAAGCAGTTTTGTAAAGATGTCTACCACTTATTCTTTTGTGCCCACATATTCAACTCTGATGTTCTTTTCTGCAACTTGTTCCCCTAGAAAGTGATACTTGATTGGAATGTGCTTTGTCATATGAACATGTATATCTGTCAGATTTTGTTTCATCCATAGAACTTGTGTACAACATGTTTTTGTTGCAATATACTCTGCCTTGACTATACATAAATATATTGATGATTGTTTCTTGCTTAGCAATGATACTAAACACTCACCCAAGTAAAAAGTTGCTCCACTGGTGCTTTGTCGGTCATCAATGCAACCTGCCCAATATGCATCTATGTAGGAAATAAGTGATAGATCCTTTCCTTTTGGATACCATAATCCAAACTCTTTTGTTCCTTTGAGATATCTGAAAGTCCTCTTCACTGCTAATACATGTGATTCCTTTGCTGTTGCCTGAAATCGTGCCACCTCTCCAACTTCCTACATTACATCTGGCCTGGATGTTGTCACATATAGTACATTACCAATAATTGACATGTATTGCCTCTGATCACAAGAATTTGAATCATCATCTTTGCTCAACTTGCAACTAGTTTGCATGGGAGTGATAATTGATTTGCAATCTTCCATTCTGAACCTCTTTAGCATTTCTCTGATATACTTGGTTTGAGAAATAAACATTCCTTGGTTGCTTTGACATATCTGAAGACCCAGAAAGAAGGATAGTTCTCCAAGTAATGACATTTCAAATTCATTCTGCATGTCCTTTGCAAATTTCTGGCTTAACCTGACATCAATACTTCCAAAAATAATATCACTAACATAAACTTCAATTAATAAAATACTATATTGAGTTACCTTGATGTAGAGGTTGATGTCTAAACTTCCTTTTTTGAACCCTACCTGTTGTAGACATTTATCCAGTCTAGAGTACCATGCTCTAAGAGCCTCTTTTAGACCATACAAGGTCTTCTTTAATTTACACACATAATCTACCTTCTATGACAACTGAAATCCTTCTGGTTGTTCAATGTAGACTTCTTTTTCAATTTCCCCATTCAGAAAAGTTGATTTTATGTCCATCTGATACACTTTAATATTTTTGGAGCATACATAATCTAAAAGCAATCAGATTGCTTCCATTCTGGCAACTGAGAAAAATGTCTCTTCAAAGTCGATTCATCCAACCTATGCATATCCTTTACATACCAATCTAGCTTTGTTCCTTGTAACCTGTCCATCTTCATTCAATTTATTCCTGTATACCCACTTTGTGTTGATCACATTCTTATCCTTTGGTCTTGGAACCAATTCCCAAGTGTCATTTTTCTCTATTTGATCCAATTCTTCATCCATGGCCTTAGTTCAAAATCCATCCTTGTTTACCTCTTCAAAACAAGTTGGTTCAATTGTAGATGAGAGTATTAGGTGTGTTTGTTCTGGTGAACGAATTCTTCTTCTAGTCTCAACTCTTGCATCTTTGTTTCTGATAATCTGATCTGAAGGATGATTCTTTTGTACTTGTCTGCTAGGTTTATTTGGAGGCACTTGATGAACTTGCTCTTCTGCTTCTATCGTATCCTCTTCATATTCCCCTTCTACTTCTTTTTCATCTTATGATTCTTCTTCATAAAGTTATTCCATTGATTCATTTTCTTCTTCCTTTAATTCTTGTGTACCTGTTTCATCAATTGTTACGTTGATGATTTCTACAAATTTGTTCAATCTCAGGTTGTAACACTTGTATGCTTTCCTTGTACTTGAGTAACCAAAAAGTACTCATTTGTCCACATGAGAGTCAAACTTTCCCATTCTTCCATCTTTTCTTTTGATGTAGCATTTTCTTCCAAAAACTCTGAATTGCTTCACATTTGTTGGTCTTTCTTTCCATAGCTCATAGGGAGTTTTGTCAGTGTTGTTTTTAAGCATTACTCTATTTTGAATGTGATTTGTTGTATGCACTGCCTGTGTACACAAGATATCTATCAATTTGGAATCCATTAGGATTGTTCGAGCCATTTCCTATACTTTCTCGTTCTATCTTTCAACAACTCCATTTTGTTGAGGTGTCCTAGAAACGGAGAATCACCTTTTTATTCCATGCTTGCTACAGTAGTCCATAAATTCCTTTGAAGTGAACTCTCCTCCATTATCATATCTCAAGCATTTGATTTCTGAATCCATTTCATTTTCAACCATTTCCTTGTAGACCTTGAAGTTTTCAAAAGCTTCTAACTTATTCTTGAGAAAGAAAACTGCAGTCATTCTTGTATAATCATCAACTAATAACATAAAGTATTTATCACCTTTTAAACCCTTTGTTGTAGTTGGTCCAACTAGATCAGTATGCACAATTTCTAGTGGTCTTGTCGTTGAATATTCTTTTGATTTAAACCTGGTCTTTNACAAAGGGTTTAAAAGGTGATAAATACTTTTAAACCCTTTGTTGTAGTTGGTCCAACTAGATCAGTATGCACAATTTCTAGTGGTCTTGTCGTTGAATATTCTTTTGATTTAAACCTGGTCTTTGATTGTTTTCCTTGTTGACAATGCTTGCATAAAGTGTTGGTTGGTTTCTTGATCTGGGGCATTTCTCTAACTGCTTCCCTTTTGTTGACTTTGACAAGGTTATCAAAATGTATGTAACCCATTCTTATGTTCCATAGCCAAGTTTCATATTCCTTTCCTAAGAAACACTTTTCATTTCCAATTTCACTTAATACATATATGTTACTTGAATTTCTCACAGTTGTTGCAATCAATTTTCCTGAACCTTCTTTTCTTATCTCGCACTTTTGTGAATTGAAAGTAACTTCATGAGTTTGGTCACACATTTGACTCACACTTAGAAGATTATGTTTCATATCTTCTACTAGTAGAAAATTTTATGCCTTGGTATTCTTGTTCCCAATTCTGACTGTGCCTTTTCCAATGATTTTAGCTAAATCATCATTTCCGAAGGATACCGGTCCATCTCTTTCTTTTCTTAATGTAAGAAACTTGTCGCTATCACATGTCATGAGTTTTGAACAACCACTATCAACATACAAACCACGTTTATTCTGCTTAGATTGTAGAGTGAGTGCGCATTCTTCATTTCTATATTGATTCTGATTTCTTATCCGTGTCCTTTTCTGAGGTTCCTGTCTGTGACTGTTGTTGTTCTGTTGTGGTTCTATAGGAGGGACTGTCATTCTGCAATATTTGGCCATGTGTCCAAAGTTGTTACATTTGTAGCATTCCACTTCAGTTCTCAAAGATTCAAACCTGTTGTAACTTCTTCTCTGTGTTTCACTAGGTCTTCTTGGATAACCGTTTTGTGTATGACTTTTAAAGTTGTTTATGTTCCTGTTGTTATCTCTACTATTCACAACTTTATGTCCAAAATTATTACATGCATAACATAAACCAAAAAAGATAGTTTGATACATGGGAGTTGAATATCTTCTGAAAGGAGGTAATATTATGAATCCTTCTTCTTCCTGAGGCCTATCTATTTCTGTCGGTCATTGATTCTAAAATCTAAATCTTCTCGGTGGAGGATTGTCCCTGTAATTTTCTTTGTATACCTTCCTATCCCCTTTGATTGTTTCTGCATAGATTTTTGGATATGTTTCTTGTTCTGTTGTTTTGGAGCTTGATCCATTTTCTATCTGATTGTATCCAAGTTTAGACTTGTCATGATGAGGTTTTTGACTGTTGATAATGCCATTCAAAACTTTTGAGTTGTTCTGCATATTTTTATTTTGAAGATCCTTTCTTAATGTGACAATTTATGCTTCCAAAATTCCAATGATCCTGTCTCTTCCTTCTAGTTGTTCTTTGAGTGCTTCTTCAATTCTTTTATCTTCTTCAATTTGAATCTTCAAATTTGTGATCATTTGTTCTAGTTCCTGAGTGTCTTCTTTCTTGTCTAGTTTCACTTGTAGTTTCTTGTTTTTCTTCTTTTCTCTTCTGATAACTTCTATGGCACACAAAAATTCTTCTCGGTAGTCAAATTTTGCCTCTTCATATTCTTCTTCAGACTCTTCATATTCTTCTTCGGAGTCTTATTTATCAGAGTCTTCTACTACCATGAATAGAACTCTTTTGGTCTCACTCTCACTGAATTCGTCTTCATCTGATGATGAGATGTCTTCTTTGGTGCATAATCTTTTCTTGAAAACTTTCTTTGTGGTTCTTTTTCCTTTATATGTTTGCTTGCTATTTGAGTAACCTTAATCATTTCTCTTTTTCTTATGAGGACATTTGTTAGAAAAATGACCAATACCATCACAATTAAAACAAATCAAAGGAATCTTACCTCTATACCTATTGTTGGCTCCCTTATTCAATCTTCTAACAAAGTTGGTCGCTTATTCATCATCTTCCGAGACGTCATTGTTGCTGCTATGTTCTTTTTCCTTTTGCTTTCCCTTTTTCTTTGACCTTTTGGATGCTTTGAAGGATTCTTTTTTTATATCTGGATTTTCTTGTTTGGTTATCATTTCATATGATGTGAACATTCCATGTAGTTTGTCCATGCTTATTGAGTTTAGATCTCTTCTTTCTTCTAGTTTTGATATCTTAGGGTCGGATATCATAGGAAGAGATCTTAGTACCTTTTGAATAATTACAGATTCTTTAATTTCTTCTCCCAATCCCAAGATTGCATTTATTGTTTCATCGACTCGTAAAAAGTAAGTTGTAATGTTCTCATCTTGCTTCATCTTTAGTTGTTTGAACTGACCTCTGTAAGTTTGAAGCTTTGCTGCTTTGACTTTTGAATCTCCTTCATAAATATTTAGAAGTTTGTCCCAAATATCTTTAGCAGATTTACAATGTGCAACTTTGGTGAATATCGATTCTCCAAGACCATTCAGAAGTGAATTTGTGGCTTTGGAATTATTCTGACTGAGTTTCATTGCTTTGTCATTTGTCGGCAGAACTGTTGGTGTTGTGTATCCATCTAAAATTGGTTTGCCAAATTTCAAATCCCTATGCCTGTATATGTGTCTTCATCCTTATGCTCCAAAATGCATACTTTTGTCCATCAAACTGTGGTATTCCATTTTTATACATGTTCTTTCTCTCCATGATCTACCTTTCAATGGTTAAAATTTTTTCTGAAGGAACTTGCTCTGATACCAATTGTTGGATTACTGAGAGGGGGGGGTGAATCAGTAATAGAGAAATCTAATCCTTTTTACCCATATAATGCAAGTGTTATATCAATGTTTGCATTATCATCCAATATTTTCAAAGTAAATAAACAATGAGCAACTGAACAATCATACACGTACATAGTACACCAGTGTTTTTACGTGGAAACTCAAAGCGGGAGAAAACCACAGAATGTTTTTTCTTATATGTATTAAAGAACCACATTCATTGGAAGCGCCAACTTCCTTTGTTTTCCATCTGCAACTGGAAGGAGGCTCCAACCCCTTATTTTCTCAGGCTACAACATGAGGGAAGCTCCAACTCCCCAATTCTCTGGCTACAACTAGAAGAAGGCTACAACCCCCTATGTTCTTCGGATACAACTGGAAGGTGGCTACAACCACCTGTCCTTGCCCCGTCCAACCGCATTGACGTATAAGTAGAATGATGTAACCACTGTCACACTATCACTGTGAGATATACTGCTGTAAACCTGTACCAATCAACCTGCACAAAACAACTTGTACCAGTAACTTGAACCATGCATCAACCATACATCAACTTGTACCTCAATCTATAATCAACCTGTACCATAAACAAGTTCATCAACCATGTACCAAGTATGTATCAATCATGTATCAACTACTCATCAACTATGACTCATGAATATGTACCAACATCATCAACTATACACCTCATGTATGTTCCAACTCATNAAATCCCTCATCAATTTCATCATCCAAATCTGATTTGTAAATATGTGATAGACCTGGTATATATTATCACATACCTGCAAACCTTCCTTAACTTTAACAACAAGAGACTAGCATTTTCATCAAACTTTACTTTAGTCTCACATGACTAGTTTTGGATTAGTCAATAACCCTAACTTTAAATAATCATAACTATGTACCCGTAATGAATAAATATCTGAAAATAGTACACAATGTTCTTCAGTGTTTTTTGTGCAATTCCTCCAGGTGTCACTACTTGGAACCTCTCAGAAAAGGATTTATATCAAAATTGGCATACCTTGTTGAATTCTGGGTTATTCTAGAGAGTGAACTTGTAGAGCGTGCCCCGCACGAAATATTTGTTGTGTGTATCTGAAAATTGTACATAGAATACTACAGAATGTAATCTAACCAACACTTTTTGTATTATTGAATTGAGATATGTTATGAATAAGTTATGACGTTTTTACCCAAAACACTCGTTTTAGACTAGTTTCAGGACTAGACACAAACCCTATTTTCCATGGAGTGTAACTCCAAAAATACAATGGACCACAAGCTGAAATTAGTATCGTAGATACTTGGATATGTTTCCTCAATGGACTCCCAATTTCACGGTCTTAATCATTCTAGAAAAAAAATTATTGCGAAAACGGTGAGATGACCTGTAAATAACATACCTTAGAAAGCATCATCAAAAGAATTTATCCTACCTTGAATTTCGGCCTTCTTTACTTCACCTTCTCTCTGAAATTCGGCTTAAATATTCTTTGGTTACCTTAGTCACCTGTAGATATTCAATATTCTCAAGTGTTATTGAAATGAGAGAGCCTTGCCTCTTATTTATACTTTCATGCAGCTTCCTTAGAAACATCTTTTAGACCACTTTGTCCACATAGCCACTTTGTCCACATAGTCACCTATGTCCAACTTTGCCCAATTTTCCACTTGAAAATATATCCAATAGCCACTTGACTACTTAACCCATTTTCCTCATTTTAGGGTTAACCTTCTTATAACCACTTTCCATAATTAGACAATTCTCCATTTACTTTATTATTTAAATAATCTTCCTTGACTTTGTCACTTCACTTTATTATTTAAATAATCCTCTTTGACTTTTCCATTTCACTTTATTATTTAAATAATTTCTTCTTTGCAAGCACTTTGACTTCTTTGACCTTTTGGGGCTTCAAGCCAACATATGAGGGTCCACCAACTTCGTAAGGCAATAACTCCCAAACCGTGAGGACTTATGTGATGTTCCACATACTACCAAAAATGGCATGATATGTACTATTCATCTAGAATAGTCTTACCTTCAAATATATCAAAGAGAATACCATTATACATCAAACAAACTTGGGTCCATTACCGAAACCTTTGTGCTACCAGAATTCACTACTAGACTTTCTTCAAGGGTTGACATCAATGACAACCAACCCAATTAATCAACAATTTTAACCCTTTTTTGGACCAATAAGACTAATTTTGAAAAAGGAATACTCTAGTCACAAGTGGCTAAAAGAGTTCTCCTGGTATTGTTTTATACTTTTTCGGGCCTAGGGGACTAAATTCAAGAAAAATGACATTCTTTGGAGTTAAGTTGTAATTGCATCTATTTCTCTTGCTTGCAGTATTGATCCTATTGCCAGTTCCTACTTTCACATTATAAGCCTATTACCTCAACAATTTGCATCACTAGCCAAGAAGATCCTTGTTTATATCATTTGCAGCTTGACACCCTGTACCCTAGGACGAAACATTCCCATGAGTGTCCATGTACCACATGCACCTCCTTGCATTGATAATAGGTACGTTCCACTATTGGAACTAGTTTCTTACTCACGACACTCATTTCGTCCTTTGTATCATAACACTCATTTGTCTATGAAAAACAAAAAAAGACAAGAGGGAAATGAAGATTATCTCATATTGGTAGCAATCATGTCTCCTTTGAACATAGAAAAAACTTTTGAGTCCACTTGTCATCCAAATTTTGGGTTTATCATGACCTTAGGAAGATGAGCTCATTACTTAGAGTTTAGTCCTCCGACTGGTTACTCTTCCAGTTCCTATGGAGAGTTTGATTGGTACCTCCTGCATCACAAAGTTTCATTATCAAGTCTATGCTACCGAAGTCCTCCATATGTCCCATGCTCTTGTTCAAAGTATGTTTATAGGCTTGTGTCGACCATTTCTCAGAATTCTTGAATTTAAATGTCGGCCATACCCTCAGTGTGTCTTAGAGTTACATGAAGTTATAGTCCTACCGTGCACCCTGGTCCTACTTTCATTATCGGTAGGTAACCTTGAATCCAATAGTCAACATCTCCTCATTGGTTGCTTACTAGGGGGTGTCCCTTGTGTTCAACAGAAAGAAATCTATTCACACATTGGGATTCATGTAGTGTCTTCGATGACATTAGCCTTATTGGTGGTTTCCTCTCCTTTGTCAATAGTTTTCATTATTGGCTGCCATTCATAGGGTAATTTTCATTCACTGCTTGCATCTGGTGCATGTGAAAGACACACAGGTTCGTTGGTTCATGAACATGTTCTTCGTTCGAGTTCCTCCAAATCATGAAGCTATTTATTTGTACCTCATGCTGACTGATTAGAGATGCCTTAATTCTCTCCTTTTAGCGGGTCTCCTTCCATCGAATTCAGCTCATCTATTGTGGAAATGAGGCCTAGAGTCCTATGAGTACCTAGAGGCTTGCAGTCATCAATGGTAGCTTCTCTCACCATCGACAGTTGGGAATACATGAATGTCTCTTGATTGATGGATTCTTCAAGTGTTTGACCTCAACACCCTTATTCACACTTGTAAGAATGTACTTGGTTCCTTGATACCTACTTTCATTATAGATAGGTTGTCTCACGTTTGTTAATGGTATACCTTAATGACTGGTAATAAAATGAAGTTTCATTATGTTCGAACTCAACTCCTTTATTCACATGATGTTGACTTTCACCTTTGGCAGATTGTGTAGAAGACTTGAAGACATCAGTTTAGAGTCGCAACTTTCTTAAGTTGTTGCTATCATTCATTGGACCAGTACCTATATGAATTCAGTGATCATGCAAGATCACATTGTACTCCATTGTATACATATATCTTCAGATTGATTTCGAGACTAGTTTTCACTAGGCCTTGTTCGTGACTATAACAACCTATGGCATGTATCTACTTTGCATTTCCTATTCATGGCCATGAACAACTGTTTGGTATATTTACACATGGATATGCAGTGTAATTCAGATTAGCAGCCATGTGTACAAAGTCATTATGGATTGTAATATTCTCATGAGAAACTAGTTTGTCCAGTTGGGTCTCCATTACTCCACTTCTGGGAATTATGATGTATTTTGGCCATCACAGATACTCCTTTTACCTCACACATTTGTGAGCGTCTGTTATAGAAATATTTTCCACACCCCATGCAACTTTCTTAGAAGGCATTTTCCATTTACCTATGCAGACTTGAAGTCCCATTTTTCACTTCCCATAGATAAAAATAATATTTTTCCACATATACATGCCCTACCATTTAGACATCATGCTTATACGTAGGTTGCACCACTACAAACCATGTACATTGAGTTTGGTGATAAACATTAAAATTTGTGTTGGGTTTCCATGTCACATCACGAGATCCATGATCCTTGACCTTCCATATACTGGAAATGTCCCGACTCGACCCTTCCCATTTGAATGCTATAAATGGGCCATATCCAAATCATGGAAGAGGAGAATAATTCAACTTTTGAGAGAAAAGTTACTCTAGAGAAATTATTCACTTCATACTGAGTCTACATCCCTTTGTCCTTTAAAGTCTGAACACATTTTTCATCCCCCAAGCTCTTCCCTCTTTGATGGAGAACTTCATTGTCTCTCTTATATGAGCTTGCCTTTGGTGGAGGATTGAAGTGGTGGAGAGCCAGCTGGAAGGGACTTAGTTTCTCAGTTTCGAGACATGCCGACACATAAGTTTGTCACTTGTATACTTATATTGATCATATTTTAATAGAAATACTCTTTTCTCGTTCAATTAATATCTTGCAAATATTTGAATTGTTATTCCATGGGAATATTTGTTATGAATGTTGATGGATTATGTTATTATATGTGCTAACAATATATATTATCACCATATGCTTATGTATATTGGTTGTTGAGGAAAAGTTGTAGGTATAAAGCTTTGAGTCAAGTTCTCAATGACAGTCTTCATTGAGCGTCTGGATGAGGTAGGCTCTTTATCTTGTCTTGTTAGCATTTTCATTTATATAGCATACTTGATATTAGAGTTGATTTATGCAGTCATTCTGTCTGTTGTGGTTTACCCCATGCCATAGAGTGATTTTCCTTGTAACATTTTTTGATTCTAATTCTAATTGATCGAGAGCTTTGATCGCATTCTTGAGCATCTATGTTGAAACTCTAATCATGTTTTATTTTTCTGGGAAATTCACCATAAATTTATCAAAGGAATAAACGCTTATTTACTACAGATTTAACTTATTTCCAAAGAGAAAAGAAAAATCTGGATGCAAATGGTTAAAATTAAACCTTTTAAAATTCTATAATAGTAATGAATGTTCGAAAGTTGAATTAAATTGCCTCATAATATAAATGTTAAATTAAATTGCTATCTGTAAAGAAATATCCATTGTATAACATGTAGTATTTTAATTGAGAATTTCAAATGCGAGTGCCACAACAAATTAATGAATTTATAATACAAAAAAATTGTGTTTCATGAAATTTCCCAATCTCAACAACTTACATAGACCACTAATCGATAATTTCGCAGCATATTCCCATTGAAATTTAAACAATGTTATGATGAAAACAATGACATAACTAGAGTGTTTGATAACACCAATTTGAAATTCTAATAGACATGAGATAGCAGGCATGGCGTGGCAATTTCCTCCAAGGGTACGACCTTTTGTAGTGCTAGTCCAAACTTCTAAGTCATGTCCACCTGCTCAACACTCATTCCCTTGGGATTTTCCCACTCGAATCAGTGGATGAGTGACCCTAGCATCATATGAACCATTTGAATTTCCAATGGAGGTCCAACACACATTCACGTTCCTTCTTTGAATGAGATCAACTCAAAGTGTTTTCCTCTACATTCCACATGACTACACATCTCATCATCAATAAATTTCTCTGGGATGAATTTTAAAGGTTCATTCCATATTTTAGGGTTCCTTCCCATGCCCAAAACGCTCACCAATACTCGGTTGTGTTTGGTGTCAAAGATTATGCATATATTGATGCAACACACACCCAAAACATTGATGTTTTTTTGTATATCAATATGAAACATATAGTTACAAATACGTTGCGGAGTTTACCAACTCCTATAACCATAAACATATTAGTTTACTAACTAAGGATGTAATTATTCATTTTCCTTAACACTCCCCCTTAATTACATCCAATAATAAAAGTAATTATAACTATCACTATCACCATCTTCCAAACATAACTTCACACGCCTCCTTAAACAAAACTTGGTCCTAACCAATTCTAAGATTAATCTATCTCACATTCCCCCCTTGTTAATCGAAGATTCAACTTCTTCGATTCACCATCAATCTTAGATATGAGTACACCTAACACCCTCATATGTATCATCCCTCCCATGGCCAACACTTCATGTATCATCCCTCCCATGGCCAACACTTCATGTTGCTTGAAACTAAGGATACATGCTATGACCTATGTAGGCCTGACTCAATCAGGGATTACTGAACATTCAAGGAATACAACTTTCCTATGGAAAGGTTTACAACTTAAAACTGGGAAAAGAAAAAATTAGACCAAAAAAATTACTAGGGTTTCTATTGGGGTGTCGGGTACAACTGAACATGCACCCCTCAAATTAAAACATTTTATTTCTTCTTATATTTGTTGGTGACTAAAATTTAACCAACTAAAAGGACAAAATTTAACCAAAATCTATGTTTCATTCAATCTTTACACATGTAGCTACATCTTCTTCGCTCCACTTTTTCTTTATGTCTTTGTACCTGTATCTATATCTTCCTTCTTCGCGGCTTATTGGCATCTCCTCCAATCTTTGTAGGTTCTCATTTGATCCTTTATTTCTCTGGGTGAGGTTTTCTCCATGCCAAAATACTTACAGCTCAATAATGTTGAAACCTTGTCCAGAAAATGGCTCAGCATCAATGATACTTTCTCTTCAACAATAGAAGAGGATTTTACCTGCGGTTTCTTTTCCTTGGAAGACTCTTAAAATATGAGAAGGATTTTAACTACGACTTCTTTTCCTTAGAAGCCTCGATTACCTGCGGCTTATTTTCCTTAGAAGCCTCGATATTTCATCTTTGGAAAGAATTTGCTCCTCCTTCACCCTTTTCAATGCTTTTATTTACTTCCTCTTTACATGGCCTGAACTCATCTCTCATCCAAGAAACACTTTTCTCTAATTGTTTTCATATCTTCATGCCTGAACTCATCTCTCATCCAAGAAATAATTTTCTCTAATTGTATGCATATCTTCATTAGATTGTCTTGTTTCACCCTACCTATCATTTGTTAGAGTAACTAATTCTAACAAAATAACTATACCAATATTGAGTTAGATGGACTCAATAAGTTTCAATACATTCTAAACAATTTTTCATGATTACAAAGAAAATAAAATCTCACCATCTCACCATTACCAAGGTTTGTGAACCAATTTCATCCAACACTTTATTTTCCAGATCTCCTCACAATATATCTTTCATGTTATGCCTTGTTCTTGGCAAGTTTTAGTTCAAAATGTCTCACAAAGTCTTTTTCACTTCTTTGTAAATGCACAATAACACTTACTTCCTTTAAAATAAAACATTTCTTTTTAAATTGCCTCATTTAAAATTAAAATAAAATATTTCTCCACAAAACCAAAGAAATATTTTTAATTTTAAAAACTTGGTGAACTTATCAAACTTCTTGTACTTTTCAAACTTCTTTTCAGAAAGACCAACTTTTTTTTATGACACCCAAAAATAATTTTGGTAAAATAATTTGAATCTCTTCATGATGAACCCCGACTTGGTGTTCTTTCCTCTACGCATGCACAAAAGTGGTCCTTCTTTTATGTGTACGGATAGAAGTGGTCCTTCTTTTCTTTATGGATTATTTTTCCTCTATGTGCAAGATTACTTCGGTTTCTCTTGGAATAACCCTTGCACGTGATGAGACAATTGCGATGTTGTGGTCAACCATGTCGTCTTCAAATATTTCCAATCAAATTCCACTTCTATTCTCTCCTACAAATTTCAATCCAGAGCCATTCATGTCCGGCTCCTTTTCTCTTATGCACGACCTCTCAACACGATCATCTTCCTCTTATATCTTGTAGAAAGAAAGGAAAAACAACAAAAAAAATTTCCTTGCATGCAACTCGAAAATCCTTGGGATCTAGGCCCTCCATTGATCGAGTGAATCCCAAACCTGCTCTGAGACCATGTCAAATATTACACAGAGATGGATGCAACACACACCCAACACATTGATGTGTTTTGTATATTAATATGAAACATATAGTTAAAAACACATTAAAGAGTTTACCAACTCCTGTAACCGTAAACAAATTAGTTTACTAAGTCCATGTAATTATTCATTTTCCGTAACATTTGGGTATCATGAACCCAACAATATCACAACGCCTGTCTACTCTATGTGGGACACGAAAAGGACCTACCAGGTGCAATCGAAACACTTCTTCCACCACTACGTGAAGATAAGAGAGACACTTGATATCACTTTCTTCCACCCTTCGATTGAGACCAACAACCTCTTCCAATTTGGCTTGGGCTTGTTTCAATTTATCAGGATTGCGAATGAATTTTTCCATCGCCCACTGTATTGTCTTCATGGTCGTGTCACTTCTAGCCAAAAAAATATCCTGCAAAAGGAATTAGACATCAGACTTTGTTTATTAATATTTCCACAATTTGATAGGCCTTCTGTGGGTATAATATCCAGAAGAGATAATGAAGTACTTACACTTAAGTATCTCGTTATGTTAGTGAGAATAAATTTATTGCTTCGCATGTCCAGTAGAACATCCAAGATATCCTTCTTACCATCATCACATCTACCATTGTTTTCCCCCACTTTACCAGGCGATCCTCTTTGAATTTATACATAACATCATATGTATTTTTCCTGCATATTACCATATTATGATAGACACTCTGTAGATCCAATAAATGTAGAAAGGGGATATAGTTGTCCAAATTAGGAGCTGTATGTAGCACCATCATTTTTGAAATAAAGTCTTTCATATCTTCAGAAGCTCGTAAATGAGGATCAAACATGTATTTACCAAAGACCTTGTTCCCTATCATATTAAATGCAGAATGTAATGTAATGTGTCTAATAGTTACACATTGTGATCCCTTCAGGTAGTCTTCAAAAATATGATGAATCATTCGATTTTCTTTATCTCTTGTGAGATCTTGCATATCTTATAGCCACTTGACAAAGAAGATTTCATTGTTGGATATATGCATCTGAGCATACGTCACTGAGATCCATATTGGCATAAAATAAATGAGGACTTGTGGTGGGAAAGATATTTAGATTCTTGTGGGACAATCCATCCTACAAATATGTGGCCATGGGTTTTGAGAACTTCCTTTGCTATGGTGGGAGAGGAGACCACCATTGTGGTTTTCATTCCCATATAGATAGACATGAGAGGTTTGTGGTGGGAGAGGAGACCACCACTGTTGTATTAATTCCCATATAGATATACATGAGAGGTTCTTGTTTGGTAGCAAGGTGGAAGAGATATATGTGGGGTTTCTTACCTAAATGAAACAAATTTCCCACTATTGGCCATCCCAGAGGACCGGGAGGAATCATGTAGTAGGTCTTTCTCTTCCACACGTACAAAACGAAGTATATGATGGCGGAGGTGATTCCCAGTAGAGAATAGAATAATAAGATTCCAATATCCATTAATATGTTTTAGATGAAAACGAGGCAGGCCACTACGCAGAACAGAGAAGAGAGATAAAATTGAATGGATATACATGGTCTTTCCCAAAGAGGCTGGAGGGAGGGAAATGTAGTCTATTTATAGGACTTTTTTCATGAGCTTAATCCGTGAGGAGTCCCACTAATATCCTTCGTCTATGGGTATATAGCTATCCCAGACAGGAATTTAATGTTAAATTTTTAGCGTGGAGTTACATGCTAAATAACTCTCTGTCCATCTCGTCGAGAGGTTAGGCTATAATGTTGGTGATATGCTATTCATGATGATGCATCATAATGTAACATATATTTATCGTCAACTAATCCCACAACCTTCCTTGTTCACTCCACAAAATGTCATAATGTAACATTTATTTATCACCAATGAATCCAACGGGCTTATTCACTCCGCAAAAATTCTTCCATGCCCTAAGATAATTGAAGACTTTATGAAAGAATCCTTATTGAATCCACAAAAAAATTTCCATGCTTGAGACAATTGAAGACTTCATGAAAAAAAAGTAATGTAACATATATTTATGGTCAACCAGCCTAAGAGGCTTCCTTCACTCCAACACAAATTCTGCCATGCCATGAGATACTGGAAGACTTTATGAAAGAATCCTTATTGAATTTCAATATTTACATGAGTCGCGAGTCCCGATTGAATGACCTGACTAATTCATTGCTCGGCCTTAGGCAGGGACTAAGGGACTAATAGTACAGATTGCGACTTTCAATAAAATCCAAGGTTAGGGACTAATAATTTATAGATCTTGACTTTCAATATAATGCGGTAATAGACTTTTTAATATTTACGTCAAAGGCGATTTTAAAGCGGAGTCCCTCGCCCACTTTTGTATGTCACTACCTACTTGGAGTGTATTATTTTTAATTTTCCTACAATCATTTTCAAATTCCATGTGTCACTCCATTTAATCCTTTTGAATGACCTTATACGTAACTCACCTGTCCACCTGTATTTATATAAATAATCAATATTTCTCCAGTGATTTTGTGGTATCTACTTTACCATGTTTTAGAGGTTCGGGTAGCCAAACTTACCTCGTAGAATAGTACCACGTGGAAACAATGACCCATGTAATAGGAAAAAACCTTTGAAATTATGAAATTTCTCTGGTGTTGTCAAGCCTCTGGGTGTTGTCAAGCCTCTGGTCCCTTGGCCGGCCTCATTGATGTCCTCTACCAGAACCAAGGCCAAGTCAAATTCCTTCAAATCGATCAACAATCATTCCATATACTAATTTGCTTTCCATTCCCTGGTATCCATGTCAATTCTTCTCTGAATCGAGGGAGTGCTCGCTGGGAGATAGCTAGAATTGGAGATCCTTTTTTAACTGTCATTTCCCTCTCAAAACATTTCTTATCGGGCCCCAAAAATTATTTCTTCCACAGGTCCTTACTACTCCATGAGAGTTTCCCTGCTATCAAATTCCAAAGGAGTTTGGCCCCTACTGCCAAATTCTGAATTTTAAGATCGCGCAAGTGAAGGCCTCCCTCCATAAGAGGTTTTTTAATCT
>JASDQU010014304.1:70729-86416 GCA_032191745.1 Picea mariana
AAAATTCCTTTTTTGCTTTGACGTATCTGAAGACCCAGAAAGAAGG
Organism: Picea mariana; assembly: GCA_032191745.1. Classification (NCBI taxonomy): domain Eukaryota; kingdom Viridiplantae; phylum Streptophyta; class Pinopsida; order Pinales; family Pinaceae; genus Picea; species Picea mariana. The sequence continues at coordinate 70,776 of JASDQU010014304.1, forward strand.
ATAGTTCTCCAAGTAATGACATTTCAAATTCATTATGCATGTCCTTTGCAAATTTCTGGCTTAACCTGACATCAATACTTCCAAAAATAATATCATCAACATAAACTTCAATTAATAAAATACTATCTTGAGTTACCTTGATGTAGAGATTGATGTATAAACTTCCTTTTTTGAACCCTACCTGTTGTAGACATTTATCCAGTCTAGAGTACCATGCTCTAGGAGCCTCTTTTAGACCATACAAGGCCTTCTTTAATTTACACACATAATCTGCCTTCTATGACAGCTGAAATCCTTCTGGTTGTTCAATGTAGACTTCTTTTTCAAGTTCCCCATTCAGAAAAGTTGATTTTATGTCCATCTGATACACTTTAATATTTTTAGAGCATGCATAATCTAAAAGCAATCAGATTGCTTCCATTCTGGCAACTAGGAAAAATGTCTCTTCAAAGTCGATTCATCCAACCTGTGCATATCCTTTACATACCAATATAGCTTTGTTCCTTGTAAGTTGTCCATCTTTATTCAATTTATTCCTGTATACCCACTTTGTGTTGATCACATTCTTATCCTTTGGTCTTGGAACCAATTCCCAAGTGTCATTTTTCTCTATTTGATCTAATTCTTCATCCATGGCCTTAGTTCAAAATTCATCCTTGTTGACCTCTTCAGAACAGACTGGTTCAATTGTATATGAGAGTATTAGGTGTGTTTGTTCTGGTGAACGAATTCTTCTTCTAGTCTCAACTCCTGCATTTTTGTTTCTGATAATCTGATCTGAAGGATGATTCTTCTGTACTTGTCTACTAGGTTTATTTGGAGGCACTTGATGAACTTTCTCTTCTTATTCTATCGGATCCTCTTCATATTCCCCTTCTAATTCTTTTTCATCTTATGATTATTCTTAATAAAGTTATTCTATTGATTCATTTTCTTCTTCTTTTAATTCTTGTGTACCTGTTTCATCAATTGTTACGTTGATGATTTCTACAACTTTGTTCAATCTCAGGTTGTAACACTTGTATGATTTCCTTGTACTTGAGTAACCAAAAAGTATTCATTTGTCCACACGAGAGTCAAACTTTCCCATTCTTCCATCTTCTCTTTTGATGTAGCATTTTCTTCCAAAAACTCTGAATTGTTTCACATTTTTTGGTCTTCCTTTCCATAGCTCGTAGGGAGTTTTGTCAGTGTTGTTTCTAAGCATTACTATGTTTTGAATGTGAACTATTGTATGCACTGCCCATGTCCAAAATATATCTATCAATTTGGAATCCATTAGGATTGTTCGAGCCATTTCATGTATTTTCTCGTTCTTTCTTTCAACAACTCCATTATGTTGAGGTGTCCTAGCAACGGAGAATCACCTTTTTATTTCATGCCTGCTGCAGTAGTCCATAAATTCCTTTGAAGTGAACTCTCCTCCATTATCATATCTCAAGCATTTGATTTTTGAATCCATTTCATTTTCAACCATTTCCTTGTAGACCTTGAAGTTTTCAAAAGCTTCTAACTTATTCTTGAGAAAGAAAACTGCAGTCATTCTTGTATAATCATCAACTAATAACATAAAGTATTTATCACATTTTAAACCATTTGTTGTAGTTGGTCCAACTAGATCAGTATGCACAATTTCTAGTGGTCTTTTCGTTGAATATTCTTTTGATTTAAACCTGGTCTTTGATTGCTTTCCTTGTTGACAATGCTTGCATAAAGTGTTGGTTGGTTTCTTGATCTAGGGCATTTCTCTAACTGCTTCCCTTTTGTTGACTTTGGAAAGGTTATCAAAATGTATGTGACCCATTCTTCTATTCCATAGCCAAGTTTCATATTCCGTTCCTAATAAACACTTTTCATTTCCAATTTCACTTAATACATATATGTTACTTGAATTTCTCGCAGTTGTTGCAATCAATTTTCCTGAACCTTCTTTTCTTATCTCACACTTTTGTGAATTGAAAGTAACTTCATGAGCTTGGTCACACATTTTACTCACACTTAGAAGATTATGTTTCATATCTTCTACTAGTAGAAAATTTTATGTCTTGGTATTCTTGTTCCCAATTCTGACTGTGCCTTTTCCAATGATTTTAGCTAAATCATCATTTCCAAAGGAGACCGGTCCATCTCTTTCCTTTCTTAATGTAAGAAAATTGTCTCTATCACCTGTCATGAGTTTTGAACAACCATTGTCAACATATAAACCATGTTTCTTCTGCTTACATTGTAGAGTGAGTGCGCATTCTTCATTTCTATACTGAATCTGATTTCTTATCCATGTCCTTTTCTGAGGTTCCTGTCTGTGACTGTTGTTGTTCTGTTGTGGTTCTGTAGGAGGGACTGTCATTCTGCAATATTTGGCCATGTGTCCAAAGTTGTTACATTTGTAGCATTCCACTTCAGTTCTCAAAGATTCAAACTTGTTGTAACTTATTCTCTGTGTTTCACTAGGCCTTCTTGGATAACTCTTTTGTGTATGACTTTTAAAGTTGTTTATGTTCCTGTTGTTATCTCTGCAATTCACAGCTTTATGTCCAAAATTATTACATGCATAACATAAACCAAAAAAGATATTTTGATACCTAGGAGTTGAATATCTTCTGAAAGGAGGTAATGTTATGAATCCTTCTTCTTCTTGAGGCCTATCTATTTCTGTCGGTCATTGATTCTGAAATCTGAATCTTCTCAGTGGAGGAGTGTCCCTGTAATTTTCTTTATATACCTTCCTATCCCCTTTGATTGTTTCTGCATAGATTTTTGGATATGTTTCTTGTTCTGTTGTTTTGGAGCTTGATCCATTTTCTATCTAATTGTATCCAAGTTTAGACTTGTCATGATGAGGTTTTTGACTGTTGATAATGCCATTCAAAACTTTTGAGTTGTTCTGCATATTTTTATTTTGAAGATCCTTTCTTAATGTGACAATTTCTGCTTCCAAAATTCCAATGATCCTATCTCTTCCTTCTAGCTGTTCTTTGAGTGCTTCTTCAATTTGTTTATCTTCTTCAATTTGAACCTTCAAATTTGTGATCATTTGTTCTAGTTCATGACTGTCTTCTTTCTTGTCTAGTTTCAATTGTATTTTCTTGTTTTTCTTCTTTTCTCTTCTGATAACTTCTATGGCACACAACAATTCTTCTCGGTAGTCAAATTTTGCCTCTTCATATTCTTCTTCGGCCTCTTCATATTCTTCTTTGGAGTCTTATTTATCAGAGTATTCTACTGCCATGAATATAACTCTTTCTGTCTCACTATCACTAACATTTTCTTCATCTGATGATGAGATGTCTTCTTTGGTGCATAAGCTTTTCTTGAAAACTTTCTTTTTGGTTCTTTTTCCTTTATATGTTTGTTTTCTATTTGAGTACCCTTAATCATTTCTCTTTTTCTTATGAGGACATTTGTTAGAAAAATGACCAATACCATCACAATTAAAACAAATCAAAGGAATCTTACCTCTATACCTGTTGTTGGTTCCCTTGTTCAATCTTCTGACAAAGTTGGTCGCTTATTCATCATCTTCCGAGACGTCACTGCTACTACTATTTTCTTTTTCCTTTTGCTTTCCCTTTTTGTTTGAACTTTAGGATGCTTTGAAGGATTCTTTTTATATATCTGGATTTTCTTGTTTGGTTATCATTTCATATGATGTGAACATTCCATGTAGTTTGTCCATGCTTATTGACTTTAGATCTGCTCTTTCTTCTAGTTCAGATATCTTAGGGTCGGATATCATAGGAAGAGACCTTAGTACCTTTTGAATAATTACAGATTCTTTAATTTCTTCTCCCAATCCCAAGATTGCATTTATTGTTTCATCGAATCGTAAAAAGTAAGTTGTAATGTTCTCATCTTCCTTCATCTTTAGTTGTTTGAACTGACCTCTGTAAGTTTGAAGCTTTGCTGCTTTGACTTTTGAATCTCCTTCATAAATATTTCGAAGTTTGTCCCAAATATATTTAGTGGATTTACAATGTGAAAATTTGGTGAATACTGATTCTCCAAGACCATTCAGAAGTGAATTTGTGGCTTTGGAATTATTCTGACTGAGTTTCATTGCTTTGTCATTTGTCAAAGGAACTGTTGGTGTTGAGTATCCATCTAAAATTGGTTTGCCAAATTTCAAATCCCTGTGCCTGTATATATGTCTTCGTCCTTATGCTCCAAAATGCTTACTTTTGTCCATCAAACTGTGGTATTCCATTTTTATACATGTTGTTTCTCTCCATGATCTACCTTTCAATGGTTAAAATTTTTTCTAAAGGAACTTGCTCTGATACCAATTGTTGGATTACTGAGAGGGGGGGGTGAATCAGTAATAGAGAAATCTAATCCTTTTTACCCATATAATGCAAGTGTTATATCAATGTAGCATTATCATCCAATATTTTCAAAGTAAATAAACAATGAACAACTGAACAATCATACACATACATAGTACACTAGTGTTTTTACGTAGAAACTCAAAGTGGGAGAAAATCATAGAATTTTTTTCTTATATGTCTTAAAGAATTAAATTCATTGGAAGCACCAACTTCCTTTTTTTTCCATCTACAACTGGAAGGAGGCTCCAACCCCTTATTTTCTCAGGCTACAACATGAGGGAAGCTCCAACTCCCCAATTCTCTGGCTACAACTAGAAGGAGGCTACAACCCCCTATGTTCTTCGGCTACAACTGGAAGGTGGATACAACCACCTGTCCTTGCCCCGTCAAACCACCTTGATGTATAAGTAGAATGATGTAACCACTTTCACACTATCACTATGAAATATATTGTTGTAAACCTGTACCAATCAACCTGCACCAAACAACTTGTACCAATAACTTGAACCATGCATCAACCATACATCAACCTATACCTCAATCTGTAATCAACCTGTACCATAAACAAGTTCATCAACCATGTTCCAAGTATGTATCAAACATGTATCAACTACTCATCAACTATGACTCATCAATATGTACCAGCATCATCAACTATACACCTCATGTATGTTCCAACTCATCAACTACTTGTCTCAACCATGTACCCAACATCTACCTCAACCAAAATCCCTCATCAATTTCATCATCCAAATATGATTTGTAAATCTGTAATAGACCTGGTATATATTATCACATACCTGCAAACCTTCCTTAACTTTAACAACAAGAGACTAGCATTTTCATAAAACTTTACTTTAGTCTCACATGACTAGTTTTGGATTAGTCAATAACCCTAACTTTAAATAATCATAACTATGTACCCGTAATGAATAAGTATCTGAAAAAAGTACACAATGTTATTCAGTGTGTTTTATGCAATTCCTCCAGGTGTCACTACTTGGAACCTCTCAAAAAAGGATTTATATCAAAACTAGCATACCTTGTTGAATTTTGGGTTATTCTACAGAGCGAACTTGTAGAGCGTGCCCTGCATGGAATATTTGTTGTATGTATCTGAAAATTGTACATAAAATACTACAGAATGTAATCTAACCATCAATTTTTGTATTACTGAATTGAGATATGTTATGAATAAGTTATGACGTTTTTACCCGAAACACTTGTTTTAGACTAGTTTCAGGACTAGCCACAAACCCTATTTTCCACGGAGTGTAACTCCAAAAATACAATGGACCACAAGATGAAATTAGTATCATATATACTTGGATATGTGTCCTCAATGGCCTCCCAATTTCACGGTCTTAATCATTCTAGAAAAAAAATTATTGCGAAAATGGTGAGATGACCTGTAAATAACATACCTTAGAAAGCATCATCAAAAGAATTTATCCTGCCTTGAATTTCAGCCTTCTTTACTTCACCTTCTCTCTAAAATTCGGCTTAGATATCCTTTGGTTACCTCAGTCACCTGTAGATATTCAATATTCTCAAGTGTTATTGAAATGAGAGAGCCTTGCCTCTTATTTATACTTTCATGCAACTTCCTTAGAAACATCTTTTAGACCATTTTGTTCACATAGCCACTTTGTCCACATAGTCACCTATGTCCAACTTTTCCCAATTTTCCACTTGAAAATATATCCAATAGCCACTTGACTACTTAACCCATTTTCCTCATTTTAGGGTTAACCTTCTTATAACCACTTTCCATAATTAGACAATTCTCCATTTACTTTATTATTTAAATAATCTTCATTGACTTTGTCACTTCACTTTATTATTTAAATAATCCTCTTTGACTTTGTCATTTCACTTTATTATTTAAATAATTTCTTCTTTGCAAGCACTTTGACTTCTTTGACCTTTTGGGGCTTCAAGCCAACATATGAGGGTCCTCCAACTTCGTAAGGCAATAACTCTCAAACCGTGAGGAGTTATGTGACGTTCCACATACTACCAAAAATGGCATGATATGTACTATTCATTTAGAATAATATTACCTTCAAATATATGAAAGATCATACCATTATACATCAAACAAACTTGGGTCCATTACCGAAACCTTTGTGCTACCAGAATTCGCTACTAGACTTTCTTCAAGGGTTGACATCAATGACAACCAACCCAATTAATCAACAAGTTTAACCTTTTTTTGGACCAAGAAGACTATTTTTGAAAAAGGAATACTCTAGTCACAAGTGGCTAGAAGAGTTATCCTGGTATTGTTTTATACTTTTTCGGGCCTAGGGGACTAAATTCAAGAAAAATGGCATTCTTTGGAGTTAAGTTGTAATTGCATCTCATTCTCTTGCTTGCAGTATTGATCCTATTGTCGGTTCCTACTATCGCATTGTAAGCCTATTACCTCAACAATTTGCATCACTAGCCAAGCAGATCCTTGTTTATATCATTTGCAGCTTGACACCCTATACCCTAGGAGGAAACACTCCCATGAGTGTCCATGTACCACATGCACCTCTTTGCATTGATAATAGGTACGTTCCACTATTGGAACTAGTTGCTTACTCGTGACACTCATTTCCTCCTTTGTATCATAACATTCATTTGTCTATGAAAAACAAAAAAAGATAAGAGGGAAATGAATATTATCTCATATTGGTAGCAATCATGTCTCCTTTGAACATAGAAAAAACTTTTGAGTCCACTTGTCATACAAATTTTGGGTTTAGCATGACCTTAGGAATATGAGCTCATTACTTAGAATTTAGTCCTCCGACTAGTTACTCTTCCAGTTCCTATGGAGAGTTTGATTGGTGCCTCCTGCATCACAAAGTTTCATTATCAATTCTATGCTACCAGAGTCCTCCATATGTCCCATGCTCTTGTTCAAAGTATGTTTATAAGCCTGTGTCGACCATTTCTCAGAATTCTTGAATTTAAATGTCGGCCATACCCTCAGTGTGTCTCAAAGTTACATGAAGCTATAGTCCTACCGTGCACCCTGGTCCTACTTTCATTATGGGTAGGTAACCTTGAACCCAATAGTCAACATCTCCTCATTGGTTGCTTACTAGGGGGTGTCCCTTGTGTTCGACAGAAAGAAATCTATTCACACATTGGGATTCATGTAGTGTCTTGGATGACATTAGCCTTATTGGTGGTTTCCTCTCCTTTGTCGATAGTTTTCATTATTGGCTACTATTCATAGGGTATTTTTCATTCACTGCTTGCATCTAGTGCATGTGAAAGACACACAGGTTCATTGGTTCATGAACATGTTATTCGTTCGAGTTCCTCCAAATCATGAAGCTATTTATTTGTACCTCATGCTGACTGATTAGAGATGCCTTAATTCTCTCCTTTTAGCGGGTCTCCTTCCATCGAATTCATCTCATCTATGGTGGAAATGAGGCCTAGAGTCCTATGAGTACCTAGAGGCTTGCAGTCATCAATGTTAGGTTCTCTCACCATCGACAGTTGGGAATACATGAATGTCTCTTGATCGATGGATTCTTCAAGTGTTTGACCTCAACACCTTTATTCACACTTGTAAGAATGTACTTGGTGCCTTGATACCTACTTTCATTATAGATAGGTTGTCTCGCATTTGTTAACGGTATGCCTTAATGACTGGTAATAAAATGAAGTTTCATTATGTTCAAACTCAACTCCTTTATTCACATGATGTTGACTTGCACCTTTGATGGATTGTGTAGAATACTTGAAGACATCAGTTATAGTCGCAACTTTCCTAAGTTGTTGCTATCATTCATTGGACCAGTACCTATATGAATTCAGTGATCATGCAAGATCACATTGTACTCCATTGTATACATATATCTTTAGATTGATTTCGAGACTAGTTTTCACTGTGTCTTGTTCATGACTATAACAACCTATGGCATGTATCTACTTTGTATTTCCTTTTTATGGCCATGAACAACTATTTGGTATATTTACACATGGATATGCAGTGTAATTCAGATTAGCAGCCATGTGTACAAAGTCATTATGGATTGTAATATTCTCATGAGAAACTAGTTTGTCTAGTTGGGTCTCCATTACTCCACTTCTGGGAATTATAATGTATTTCGGCCATCACAGATACTCCTCTGACCTCACACATTCATGAGCGCCTGTTATAGAAATATTTTCCTCACCCCATGCAACTTTCTTAGAAGGCCTTTTCCATTTACTTATGCAGACTTGAAGTCCCATTTTTCACTTCCCATAGCTAAAAATAATATTTTTCCGCATATACATGCCCTACTAGTTAGACATCATGCTTATATGTGGGTTGCACCACTACAAACCATGTACATTGAGTTTGGTGATAAAAATTAAAATTTGTGTTGGGTTTCCATGTCACATCATGAGATCCATGATCCTTGACCTTCCATATACTGGAAATGTCCTGACTCGACCCTTCGGTTCCATTTGAATTCTATAAATGGGCCATATCCAAACCATGGAAGAGGAGAATAATTCAACTTTTGAGAGAAAAGTTACTCTAGAGAAATTATTCTTCATATCGAGTCTACATCCCTTTGTCCTTGAAAGTCTGAACACATTTTTCATCCCCCAAGATCTTCCCTCTTTGATGGAGAACCTCATTGTCTCTCTTATATGAGCTTGCCTTTGGTGGAGGATTGAAGTGGTGGAGAGCCAGCTAGAAGGGACTTAGTTTCTCAGTTTTGAGACATGCCGACACATAAGTTTGTCACTTGTATACTTATATTGATTATATTTTAATAGAAATACTCTTTTCTCGTTCAATTCATATCTTGCAAATATTTGAATTGTTATTCCATGGGAATATTTGTTATGAATGTTGATGGATTATGTTATTATATGTGCTAACAATATATATTATCACCATATGCTTATGTATATTGGTTGTTGAGGAAAAGTTGTAGTTATAAAGCTTTGAGTCAAGTGCTCAATGATGGTCTTCATTGAACGTCTGGATGAGGTTGGCTCTTTATCTTGTCTTGTTAGCATTTTCATTTATATAGCATACTTGAGATTAGAGTTGATTTCTGCAGTCATTCTGTCTGTTGTGGTTTACCCCATGCCATAGAGTGATTTTCCTTGTAACATTTTTTTATTCTAATTCTAATTGATCGAGAGCTTTGATCACATTCTTGAGCATCTATGTTGAAACTCTAATCATGTTTTATTTTTCTGGGAAATTCACCATAAATTTATCAAAGGAATAAACACTTATTTACTACAGATTTAACTTATTTCCAAAGAGAAAAGAAAAATCTGGATGCAAATGGTTAAAATTAAACCTTTTAAAATTCTATAATAGTAATGAATGCTCGAAAGTTGAACTAAATTGCCTCATAATATAAATGTTAAATTAAATTTCTATCTGTAAAGAAATATCCATTGTATAATATGTAGTATTTTAATTGAGAATTTCAAATGTGAGTGCCACAACAAATTAATGAATTTATAATACAAAAAAATTGTTTTTCATGAAATTTCCCAATCTCAACAACTTACATAGACCACTAATCGATAATTTTGTAGCATATTCCCTTTGAAATTTAAACAATGTTATGATGAAAACAATGACATAACTAGAGTGTTTGATAACACCAATTTGAAATTCTAATAGACATGAGATAGCAGGCATGGCGTGGCAATTTCCTCCAAGGGTACGACCTTTTGTAGTGCCTGTCCAAACTTCTAAGTCATGTCCACCTGCTCAACACTCATTCCCTTGGGATTTTCCCACTCGAATCAGTGGATGAGCAACCCTAGCATCATATGAACCATTTGAATTTCCAATGGAGGTCCAATGCACATTCACGTTCCTTCTTTGAATGGGATCAACTCAAAGTGTTTCCTCTACATTCCACATGACTACACATCTCATCATCAATAAATTTCTTTGGGATGAATTTTAAAGGCTCATTCCATATCTTAGGGTTCCTTCCCATGCCCAAAACGCTCACCAATACTCGGTTGTGTTTGGTGTCAAAGATTACGCATATATTGATGCAACACACACCCAACACATTGATGTTTTTTGTATATCAATATGAAACATATAGTTACAAATACGTGAGAAGTTTACCAACTCCTATAACCATAAACAGATTAGTTTACTAACTAAGGACATAATTATTCATTTTACTTAACACTCCCCCTTAATTACATCCGATAATAAAAGTAATTATAACGATCACTATCACCAGCTTCCAAACATAACTTCACACTCCCCCTTAAACAAAACTTGGTCCTAACCAATTCTAAGATTAGTCTATCTCACATTCCCCCCTTGTTAATCGAAGATTTAACTTCTTCGATTCACCATCAATCTTAGATATGAGTACACCTAACACCCTCATATGTATCATCCCTCCCATGGCCAACACTTCATGTATCATCCCTACCATGGCCAACACTTCATGTTGCTTGAAACTAGGGATACATGCTACGACCTATGTAGGCCTGACTCAATCAGGGATTACTGAACATTCAAGGAATACAACTTTCCTATGGAAAGGTTTAAAACTTAAAACTGGGAAAAGAAAAAATTAGACCAAAAAAATTACTAGGGTTTCTATTGGGGTGTCGGGTACAACTGAACATGCACCCCTCAAATTAAAACATTTTATTTCTTCTTATATTTGTTGGTGACTAAAATTTAACCAACTAAAAGGCCAAAATTTAACCAAAATCTATGTTGCATTCAATCTTTACACCTGTAGCTACATCTTCTTTGCTCCACTTTTTCTTTATGTCTTTGCACCTGTATCTATATCTTCCTTCTTCATGGCTTATTGGCTTCTCCTCCAATCTTCGTAGGTTCTCATTTGATCCTTTCTTTCTCAGGGTGAGGTTTTCTCCATGCCAAAATACTTACAGCTCAATAATGTTGAAACCTTGTCCAGAAAATGGCTCAGCATCAACGATACTTTCTCTTCAACAATAGAAGAGGATTTTACCTGTGTTTTCTTTTCCTTGGAAGGCTCTTCAAATATGAGGAGGATTTTAACTATGACTTCTTTTCCTTAGAAGCCTCGATTACCTACGGCTTATTTTCCTTGTAAGCCTCGATATTTCATCTTTGGAAAGAATCTGCTCCTCCTTCACCCTTTTCAATGATTTTCTTTGCTTCCTTTACATGGCCTGAACTCATCTCTCGTCCAAGAAACACTTTTCTCTAATTGTTTTCATATCTTCATGCCTGAACTCATCTCTCATCCAAGAAACAATTTTCTCTAATTATATGCATATCTTCATTAGATTGTTTTGTTTCACCCTACCTATCATTTGTTAGAGTAACTAATTCTAACAAAATAACTATACCAATATTGAGTTAGATGGACTCAATAAGTTTCAATACATTCTAAACAATTTTTCATGATTACAAAGAAAATAAAATCTCACCATCTTACCATTACCAAGGTTTGTGAACCAATTTCATCCAACACTTTATTTTCCAGATCTCCTCACAATACATCTTTCCTGATATGCCTTGTTCTTGGCAAGTTTTAGTTCAAAATGTCTCACAAAGTCTTTTTCACTTCTTTGTAAATGCACAATAACACTTACTTCTTTTAAAATAAAATATTTCTTTTTAAATTGCCTCATTTAAAATTAAAATAAAATATTTCTCCACAAAACCAAAGAAATATTTTTAATTTTAAAAACTTGGTGAACTTATCAAACTTCTTTTCAAAAAGACCAACTTTTTTTATGACACCCAAAAATAAGTTTGGTAAACCATATGCCAGATCTTATTCCTTTACCCAATTTGAATCTCTTCACGATGAACCCCGACTTGGTGTTCTTTCCTCTGCGCGTGCACAAAAGTGGTCCTTCTTTTCTGTGTACGGATAGAAGTGGTCCTTCTTTTCTTTATGGATTCTCTTTCCTCTGTCTGCAAGATTCCTTCGGTTTCTCTTGGAATAACCCTTGCACGTGATGAGACAATTGCGGTGTCATGGTCAACCATGTCGTCTTCAAATATTTCCAATCAAATTCCACTTCTATTCTCTCATACAAATTTCAATCCAGAGCCCTTCATGTCCGGCTCCTTTTCTCTTATGCATGACCTCTCAACACGATCATCTTCCTTTTAGATCTTGTAGAAAGAAAGGAAAAACAACAAAAATTATTTCCTTGCACACAACTCGAAAATCCTTGGGATCTAGGCCCTCCATTGATCTAGTGAAGCCTAAACCCGCTCTGAGACCATGTCAAATATTACACAGAGATGGATGCAACACACACCCAACACATTGATGTGTTTTGTATATTAATATGAAACGTATAGTTAAAACACATTACAGAGTTTACCAACACCTGTAACCATAAACAAATTAGTTTACTAAGGATGTAATTATTCATTTTCCGTAACATTTGGGTATCATGAACCCAACAATATCACAACGCCTGTCTACTCTATGTGGGACATGAAAAGGACCTACCAGGTGCAATCAGAACACTTTTTTCACCACTACGCGAAGATAAGAGAGACACTTGATATCACTTTCTTCCACCCTTCGATTGAGACCAACAACCTCTTCCAATTTGGATTGGGCTTGTTTCAATTTATCAGGATTGCGAATGAGTTTTTCCATCACCCACTCTATTGTCTTCATGGTCGTGTCACTTCTAGCCGAAAAAATATCCTGCAAAAGGAACTAGACATCAGACTTTGTTTATTAAGATTTCCACAATTTGATAGGCCTTATGTGGGTATAATATCTAGAAGAGATAATGAAATACTTACACTTAAGTATCCCCTTATGTTAGTGAGAGTAAATTTATTGCTTCGCATGTCTAGTAGAATGTCCAAGATATCCTTCTTACCATCATCACATTTGTCATTGTTTTCCCCCTCTTTACCAGGCGATCCTCTATGAATTTATGCATAACATCATATGTATTTTATGCATAACATCATATGTATTTTTCCTGCATATTACCATACTATGATAGACACTCTGTAGATCCAATAAATGTAGAAAGGGGATATAGTCATCCAAATTAGGAAATGTATGTAGCACCATCATTTTTGAAATAAAGTCTTTCAGATATTCAGAAACTCGTAAATGAGGATCGAACATGTATTTACCAAAGACCTTGTTTCCTATCATATTAAATGTGGAATGGAATGTAATGTGTCTAATAGTTACACATTGTGATCCCTTTAGGTAATCTTCAAAAATATGATGAATCATTCGATTTTCTTTATCTCTTGTGAGATCGTGCATATCTTATATCCACTTGACAAAGAGGATTTCATTGTTGGATATATGCGTCTGATCATACATCACTGAGATCCATATTGGCATAAAATAAATGAGGACTTATGGTGGGAAAGATATTTAGATTCTTGTGGGACAATCCATCCTACAAATATGTGGCCATGGGTTTTGAGAACTTCCTTTGCTATGGTGGGAGAGGAGACCACCATTGTAGTTTTCATTCCCATAGAGATAGACATGAGAGGTATGTGGTGGGAGAGGAGACCACCACTGTGGTTTTAATTCCCATATAGATAGACATGAGAGGTTTTTGTTTGGTAGCAAGGTGGAAGAGATATATGTGGGGTTTCTTACCCGAATGAAACAAATTTCCCACTATTGGCCATCCCGGAGGTCCGGGAGGAATCATGTAGTAGGTCTTTATCTTCCACACATACAAGAAAAAGTATATGATGGCAGAGGTGATTCAAGATTCCAATATCCATTAATATGTTTTAGATGAAAACGAGGCAGGCCACTACGCAGAACAGAGAAGAGAGAAAATTGAATGGATATACATGGTCTTTCCCAAAGAGGCTGGAGGGAGGGAAATGTAGTCTATTTATAGGATTTTTTTCATGAGCTAAATCCGTGAGGAGTCCCACTAATATCCGTCGTCTATGGGTATATAGGTATCCCACACAGGAATTTAATGTTAAATTTTTAGCGTGGAGTTACATGCTAAATAACTCTGTGTCCATCTCGTCGAGAGGTTAGGCTATAATTTCCATGTTATGCTATTCATGATGATGCGTCATAATGTAACATATATTTATGGTCAAATAATCCCACAACATTCCTTATTCACTCCACAAAAAGTCATAATGTAACATTTATTTATCGCCAGTGACTCCAAAGGGATTCTTTGCTCCGCAAAAATTCTTCCATGCCCTAAGATAATTGAAGAATTTATGAAAGAATCCTTATTCAATCCACAAAAAATTGTCCATGCCTCAGACAATTGAAGACTTCATGAACGAAAAAAACTAATGTAACATATATTTATCGTCAACCAACCTAAGAGGCTTCCTTCACTCCACCACAAATTATTCCATGGCATGAGATACTCGAAGACTTTATGAAAGAATCCTTATTGAATTTCAATATTTACATGAGTCGCGAGTCCCGATTGAATGACCTAACTAAGTCATTGCTCGGCCTTAGGCAGGGACTAATAGTACAGATTGTGACTTTCAATAAAATCCAAGGTTAGGGACTAATAATTTATAGATCTTGATTTTCAATATAATGCGGTAATAGACTTTTTAATATTTACGTCAAAGGTGATTTTAAAGGGGAAGTCCCTCACCCACTTTTGTATAACACTACCTACTTGGAGTGTATTATTTTTAATTTTCCTACAATCGTTTTCAAATTCCATGTGTCACTCCATTTAATCTTTTTGAACGACCTTATACGTAACTCACTTGGCCACCTATATTTATATAAATAATCAATATTTCTCCAGTGATTTTGTGGTATCTACTTTACCATGTTTTAGAGGTTCGGGTAGCCAAACTTACCTCGTAGAATAGTACCAAGTGGAAACAATGACCTATGTAATAGGAAAAAACCTTTAAAATTATGAAATTTTTCTGGTCTTGTCAAGCCTCTGGTCCCTTGGTCGGTCTCATTGATGTCTTCTACCAGAACCAAGGCCAAGTCAAATTCCTTCAAATCGATCAACAATCATTCCATATACTAATTTGCTTTCCATTTTCTGGTATCCATGTCAATTCTTCTCTGAATCGAGGGAGTGCTCACTGGGAGATAGCTAGAATTGGAGATCCTTTTTTAACTGTCATTTCCCTCTCAAAATATTTCTTCTCGAGCCCTGAAAATTATTTCTTCCACAGGTCCTTACTTCTCCATGAGAGTTTCCCTGCTATCAAATTCCAAAGGAGTTTGGCCCCTACTGCCAAATTTTGAATTTTAAGATCGCGCAAGTGAAGGCCTCCCTCCATAAGAGGTTTTTTAATCTTCTTCTACCAGAATAAAGTTATTCCCCCCCCCCCCCATT
>JASDQU010014305.1:11239-46327 GCA_032191745.1 Picea mariana
ATCATGAGCAGGAGCTCATGATTTTTGCAGCTGTGGAGTATGATGCAGGAGCATCTCTCCATGCAACCATCCAGCCACGTCAGCGCGCATTCAAAGGATGAAGGGAGGCGCAGCCTCATTCATATTTTGTATTGAATGTAATTAAATGTTTTAGGCTGGTGAGCCATAAATTCCATGCCTTTGCACAGGTTGTAGATAAGATAGGCATTTATTATAGATTGGCTGAGATCTAGTTCTGGATAGCAGACTAGACAGCCATTGATTGTAAATTAATTAGAGTAGGTAAATCCTGGAGGGAAGCGCTCGATGAGCACCTCAGGTAAAAGAGATCTGAGATCTCATTTTAGAAGGAGAATGGTTGAGTTGAAGAGACAAGGAGAGCTCAGGAACACCATTGTAAAATATACAGGCATTTGTCATTATTTAATACAAATAGCAGTTTTTCCTGCACCTGATCTGTGTCGAATGGATGTCTGTGTGTATTCCATGTATATGCTATATGTGGGTGTGTTGTTATCATGCCATTGCAGGGAGTGTGTTTGATTTCAGTTTGAGGGTCTTTGAGGCTTCATACCGGGAGAGTGTGATAGAATGCTGAGGTTCTGATAGCCGTGCACAGAGGATGCACTTCTGAACTCGTCAGGAGCCAGACAGAGACGTGCTGAGGCACAGACTGAAGTCAAAAACTCAGGAAGAAGGCCTTTGAGGTTGCTGAACACCTCAAGAGGCAAGGCTATGTAGCTGAGACACAGTTGCTAACAGAATCACTGCGGGTTCTGTGAGAATCTCTGCCAAGTGGGCATTGAGTGCATGTACAGTGGTGCACAGAGAGAAAGAACTCTGCTATGAGTTCTTAAGAAAATACTAGAATCACTGAGGATCCTGAGGAGCTCTGCCAGTAGGGCATTGAGCAAGTGCAAAATATGCATAGGAACCCAGAACTACTGAATGTTCTGTGGGAGAAGAGACTCTGCCAGGAGGGCATTGAGGAAGGTTGTAGACAGACACGAGGTGAAGGGAACTCTTTGAGTTCTGAAGCTAAAGGAAGCATCCACTGAGGGAGCTTTCAATGGATTACTGGATACCCAGAAGACTCAGCGAGAAGGTCGCTTGAGAAGAAGGATAGCAAGAGGCATCCATATTCTCCATCAGAGGGAGAAGGAAGACAAAATCCCCCAAGGGGTCTGGGTATTCACTGAAGCTCAGAAGAGACAGCACCGTGTGTGTGTAGGAACTCTGCATGAGTGCAGGAGTCAAGGAATCCATTGAGGATTCAAGGATAGAAGCTCAGGAAGGGCAGCGCTTTTATGCGTATCAGCGAGACTCAAGTTGAGGGTCCGCAAAGGAGAAGAAACGCAAAGGCCCAAGCCTTTGGGACGAACAATTGTTCCAAGTCTGGGAGGAAAGCCCAGGAAGCTCGAGGGAGCAAAGTAACCGTCGGATCGGCGGAGAAAGAAGATCTGCACCGTTGGATTTCCACGTTCAGGACGGAGTTTTGGAGCGGAATAATTCCTCACGGAGGAGGAATCGATGGCCAGGCCTTGTCAGGGAGATTAGCGAAATCTTGCCAGTCGTCAGATCGTGCATAGTTTCACAGGGTTTAAGACCAGCGAGCAGAGGAGGAGTCATCGGGATATTGGTGATATCGAGGTTTCATATGGCAAGAGAATTGAGACCTCATAAGTCTCGAAATTCCGAGAAGGGATCTCAGCTGTAGATCTCAGACGGGACACGTGTCAACAATTCAGAGTGAGTCGACAATTGGAGCATCGGGATTTCCAAAGGCAAGAACTCTTGCATATAGGAATCACGATCGACGATTTCCTGATAGAATCTCAATCGTTCATCGGCAAGGACACGTGGCGGAAGATCTTGGCGAGTTGGCGTTTGGAGGCATCGGGGTTTCCAGGTTGTGAAACGCTTGCATATTGAAATCGCGATCGGCAATTTCCCGATCTAATTGGAACCGTTTCTTTGGTGGGACACGCGTCGAAGGATCAAGCACCATCGGCGTTTGGCACATAGGGAAATCGGAGTTCCTGAGGACAAGGAATTCAGGACATCGGAAGTTCCGAAACCCCGAGAGTTAATCGAGGCCATCCATCAGAGAAGAGACGTGTGGAGGAGATCGACACCATCGGAGAAAGGGCCGACAAGGAAAGTCAACCCATCAGTGGTTAGAGTCAATCGGGATATTGGAATCCTGGGAGAAAGTGATCTAGGAATCCTGGGAGCGACGGAGGGCGGTGGCGTAGTGGAGGCCAGCTGTCAGGGATCTACTGCCGCATTGTGGATCGACACATCGGGGATTCCGTGGTGGTAAAAAATTTGCATTGCAAACTTGGGAACCCCGAACCCCGATGGGACGCTATTTGACTGAGGTCATATCAGAGGTGGTCATATGGGCCATGGCCTAGCCAGGAGTGCTAGCGCACAGAAGAAATCATCGGAAAATTAGAACGAGAAACCCCGATGGAGGGATAAGACTACGATCGTATGAGGAATGGTCGCATGGACCAAAGGGCATAGCCAGAGGGACTAAGGCAAGGGAAGGAGCTGATCGCGAATCGGGGAATAGAGAAGTGAGAAGTTCTCAATAGCAAGAACCGCGAAACCCTGAACCCCGATAGCGCATCGGGGATAACCACGGTTAAGTGCCTAAGGCCGTGCGAGAGAAAGAAAGGACCTGTGGATCTGGGTCATGTTTGACAGTGATTCCTGTGAGGAATCAAAAGAGCCAATTCGGCTCAGCAGAAAGGGAATTTAAACGATCCTGAGAGCGGGTGAGGAGAGGGGACAGAGCTCGCCTGCACCACCTCCAAACAAGAACTATGGCGCAAAAAAGCCATATTATTGCATAACAAAAATGAAAATCAATACCCAAATAAAAAAATGGTGCTACCGGTAGCTCCATTTTTTTAAACAGGGTCAAAATTAAACCATTTTTCAAACATGGCCTTCAAAACTCAGACAATAGCTGAAAAACATTTTAAAATCAACACCTAAAAAAAGGATGTTTTTAAAATTTATTTTTCTTTTCAAATCGTTAAACCTTGAGGTCATTTGAAATCATATTTTTATGACTCAGTACCATTAAACCCAAAACCTCAAAATCAACCATCAAATTGAAAAGTATTGTTACTAGGAGCACCCATTCTAAAATTGGGTATGAAAATGACACATTTTTATAATGTGGTAAAAGAACTCATCATTACTATAAAAAAAATATATAAAATCAACCCTTAAATATTTACTTTTTAAATCTTATTATCACACAAAGCCCAAGGTATACATAATTCCATGAAAATATCACAATATAGTTTAAAAATTCAACGTCATTTTTTATTAATTTTTTTACTTAGAATAATAAAAAAGTAAATACAAGTTCGTTGAATGAAACATAAATAATTTCTTAAAAGTATTGTTATATTGACCATATTCAAAACATATGAGCTAAGAAAATTTATTATATTATCCATGATAAAAAAACATATCATTCATAAAACATAACAAAATATTCATAACTTCATGTAAGATCATATGTAAGTTCAATGCTCATTTCTAATTACCATACAAATATCATATGGATAAAAAATGCATAAAATGTTTCATACACTTATTCATATTGACTCATGGTTTCTGAAATACCATTAGAGTCTACATTTTCTTCACATGAATGTTTGGATGAACATGTAGATGATCCATACTCTTTTATATTGTCTATGAATGCACAATCTAAGTCTACATGCATTCCCAACATTTCATATGTAAAATTCCTTTTAGATCTATGACTAGGTTCAACAGACTCCCGTCTTGTATTTATTTCTTGTGGCAACAACCTGTTGATAATCTTTGTTGTCTTGGAGCAAAGAGTTTCTCTCTTTGTGAAATTGAAGTCATAAATAACTATGTCAACATCATCTAATTTTAAGAGGTCAATGTGATGACAAATTGTATTTTGACCCTTACTTTTTCTCTTTCTATTGACATGTTTCTCAACCACCATCTCTAGCTTCTACACACCTTTGAATGGGTGTGTACTTGTTGCATACCAATGCTCTTCAATTGAAACAACACCATCATTTTCTTTATCAATATTTATAACATTTTCTATCCATAATGGATAACCATGTGAATCTTTAGTCGCTAAAACTGCAATCATGCTACCCTCCTTAATATCTTGTACTAAAACCATGGCTTCAAGTTGTGCACATGACCTTCACAAACCAATATACATTTCTCTTTCCTTTTATTGTGTAAACTCAATAGCACCTTGAGATTCTTGTTGAACTTTAACAATGTTTGTTTCTTCATATTTGTTTGGCATATTTTGTGGCCTATGAAATTGAGTGGTCAACATTTTATCTTGATTTGTTGAGCTTGAAATTATGTCACTTTTACTATTGAGAAAAGAATCCCACCAAACATAATCAAAAACATCAGATAACTCATACGTATCCTTACTGTACTTTTTAATTTCTTCAAGGCATTCAAAATAATCTACATCTCTATTATGCCTCTGTGCATTATGGATTTGTGCAAGTGATTGTAAAAATAATAACATTGATGAAAAATTTGGGCGATCTAGAATGAACTTCAAAAATGATAAACTTGATGAAGGCCCACATTCTATAGTAGTTGAAGACTTCTTTCCCCATATAAGTGTTTTCCCATCAATTTTTTTGAAACAAAATTGATGTTGGAAGCTAATGTCATTAAGTTGCTCAATACATTTTTCTTCATGATGAAATCCCTGAATAAATCTTCTCATGTTAACAATTTCTTCTAATATATGAAAAACAAGATCTACAATGTATGCTTTCTTGATACATTCAATCAATGATGGTAGACTTCCGACATTTTTTCTCTTGACTGTTACTGAAAAATGACTAAACATTTGAGCAATATGATCATGAGTGTGTGAAACAAGAAGGAAACCAACTTTAACCTTTTGAAAGATTATCATTTCAACAAGCATGCTTAGATATCCAAACACAATTTAATTTTTATTTTCACAACTATTGTTGTCCAACTGTAGATAGAGAGCTTTAGGAAGATTTTCATACCAGTGAGCAAGCACATGATGAATTATGGTGATGGTCATATTTGCATCATTATGAATATTTGGAGCTATGAATTAAACCCTTGGACACATTTTTGCATTAAAAACGATACAACCAACCAATTGAAATTGAATGAAATTATCTTCCTATAAGTTTTTGGGCATACAAACAAAATATGGTAGAAGTGTTTTCTTCTGGTCCATGCCATCAATAATCATACAAAAATATTTGTTTGGAGCATCATAAAAATTCTTTCGATGTTCGTAAAAGTTTTTTCTTTCACTTGATCATTGATTTTGATGTTCTTGAAGTGCTTTGACTATGGAATTTGCACATGACATAAAATGAAAATAGTGATTGTATGTTTTCATAGTTGATAATTATTCAATTTAAATATATACATACATATACATACATACATATATATATATATATATATATATATATATATATATATATATATATATATATATATATATATATATATATATATATATATATATATATTGAATACATACCTCTTTCTACCCCTTCATATTTATCTCTTCTTTATTTAAGAGCAACACATATACTACAAATCCCCATCCTTGACTTCTGAGGAATACAAACATTCTTGAATTTTTTCTTCGATATTCTTGTAAAATATGCATATGTAATAAAATTACCATTTCCTTCAACACCTTTAGAATATCACTTGTACAAGTTGTAGATTTCACTCATTGAAAAATTATTTGGAATATGTATTGTGTCTTTATCTAGCATAGACTATGCATGTTTGGAAAAGGAATCATGCATCCATGACAATGTAGTGTTTGGGAATGTCCCACTCTCTCATCTATGATGTACTTTTGAATAAAATGATGGATATTTTTCCAACCTTTTATGAATTCTTGATAGGCAAATATTACCAATTAAAATGATTTTTTTTTAAAGTCTTTCTACAAAGTAAAATATTACCAATGTGATAATCATATCATGTATTGGTGGATATCATGGACCCCATCAAATATGAATTTTTCATTCTCTTATTCATTGACAAATACGTCTTCCTTTTATTCAAGGCATACATGTATTCCATGATTTTCAAACAATTCTTTTGACAACATTCGTTTGAAATCAATTCACTTATGGAAATTGATTTAGTGATAAATTATTTCCTAGACCTTGTATAACTACAATGATTTGGATTGATATAAAAACGTATAACCCTAGTCCTAGACACAATGTTTCTTTTCAATGTCTCTACTATTTCAGCATCCTCACTAGAAGGATTTTCCTTATCACCACAAGGAGCATCAAGCAAAACATTTTCAGGAGACATAACTAAAGAATGTCGATCACCTTCAATTCTTGCGGCTAAATGATTGAGAACATCGTCATCAACATAATCATTTGGAAGAAAATTATCATCAACATTGTCTCCACTACTAATAGAACCATCTTCAATGCTTTCAAAATCCCCACTTGAGTGAAAATTTTCACCATCTTGCTTAGTTCCTTGAAAAACATCATCAGTGTCTTGAAAATCCTCACTTGGAGGAAAATAAACATCAAGATTGTTTATTTTTAATTTAGCACTAGGGAATGAGTGACCACCAATGGCGTAATCATCTTCATTACCTTCAAAATCTCCACTTGAGATATATTCTTCATCATCCTCATTACTAGCTTGAAAATCCTCACTTGGAGGAAAATATTCATTATCCTCATTGGTACCTTGAAAATCCTCACTTGGAGGGAAATCATCAGCACCAACATTGCTTATTCTAAATTCCTCATTCGAGAAAGACTATTCAACATTTCCATAATCGTCATCATTAATTTTAAAATACTCAGAATTTGAATTTGGCGCAGGGGACCAACCCTGTGGCCTGGCTGTGGGAATGCCCACGGCTTGGCCACATGGCGTGCCCATTGTGGCCAAGTCACAGTCCCTAGGGCCATGGCTTGGCTGTGGGGGGGAAACCCTGTGGCCAAGTCATGGTCACACCAATGGCTTGGACACATGGGTGTCCCCCCATGGCCAAGTCACACTCCACGTTCCTATCATAAGCCCAATAAGTCCATGGGTCAATTTTGTTTACATATTGATGAAAGAAAAGAAAAAAAAACAAAATTAGTTTTTATATTCAATGTTGTGTTTTTTAGTTTATTATAGTGTTAAATGCCCAATTTTTTTTAATCTTGATATAGGAAAATGGAAGGAAAGATATTATCTATGAATATATTTGAAGAAATCCCTTTATGTGTATTCTCCTTCTTGATCCAATAGAATAATGTTCATATAAAAACTATTTTTTTCCACCAAATTATGAAACTCTTTAAAATAATAAAAAACATCATTTTTCTTTATGATAAAATGGACCCAGGTATATATAGTTCTATCGTAAATAAATATAAGGAAATAATATGCTCCTCCAAGAGACCTTGTTTGCATAGGACCACACACATATGTATGGAATAACTAAATTATTTATCATTTCCTATGATTTGTATCTGTAGGAAAATCTTCTATATGTTATTTACATCGTGCACACCCCTCACATGCAGTATGTTCATTCTTAATATTTGAAAGATCCTCCACCATTTTTTGATTTTGAGGTAACATCAAATCATTATGATTGAGATGACCACACCTTTGATTCCATATTTTTCATGTAAAAAAGTTGTTGACGGCAATACTTGATGATTCTTCCTTGTGATGAAGTAACATTAAACATATTTAAACCACTCTCATGTGTTTGATAGTGAATCATTGGTTCACATTATTCATGGGTAAAGGAAAATGGTATATACTAAGAGTGAGAATTTATTTTTGTTGGAAATTATTAATATGTAAAAGGTTATAGTTTTCTTCAACCTAGCTTAACATAGATTATTATTGGGAGAGATTTCAAGTAACATAGTTACCGAATTATTGAGAACTATGACCTCAAAACAAGAACTCTATCCCAGAAAACCCATATTTTTGAATAAAAAATTATCAAAATCAATTCCCAAATCAAAAAGTGGTGCTACCGGTAGCACCATTTTTTTAAACGGTGTCAAAATTACAACATTTTTCAAACATGGCCTTCAAAACTCAGATAGTAGCTCAAAATGTTAGATCTTTTCAAAACGTTAAATCTTGAGGTCATTTGAAATCACATTTTTATCACTTGGTACCATTAAAACCAAAACCTAAAAATCAACCATCAAATTGAAAAGTACTGCTACCAGTGGAACCCATCCTAAAATTGGGGTATGAAAATGACACAGTTTTATAATGTGGTAAAAGAACTCATCATTACTCTAAAGAAAATCATGAAATAAACCTTAAATGTTTACTTTTTAGATCTTATTTTCACGCAAAGCACAAGGGAATAAATAATTCGATGAAAATATCACAATATAATTTAAAAATTCAACGTAACGTTTTAGTAATTTTTTTACTTATAATAATAAAAAAGTAAATACAAGTTTCATTGTATCAAACATAAATAATTTCTTAAAAGTGTTGTTATATTAACCATATTCAAAACATATCAGCTAAGAAATTTTATTGTATTATTCAGAATAAAAAACATGTCATTCATAAAACATAACAAAACATTCATAACTTCATGTAAGATCCTACATAAGTTCAATGCTCATTTCTAGTTACCATACAAACATCATATGGATAAAAAAATGCATAAAATGGTTCATACACTTATTTAGATTGACTCATAGTTTATGAATTACCATCAGAGTCTACATTTTATTCATATGAATGTTTGCATGTAGATGTAGATGAACCATACTCTTCTCTATTGTTGATGAATGCACCATCTGACTCTACATGCATGTCCAACATTTCAGATGTAAAATTATTTTTTGTAACGACCCCAATCGTTATATGACCAAGCGAAGCGAAAAGTGCAATTTTTTTATTTTTTTTAGGCAAGAAGGAAATGATGACTATAGTGAAACACACAACTTGACGATGAACAAACACACATAGATCAGGCCAGAAATAACAAAGACTCAGTTCACTAGCACAACGATCAACTGGGTGAAACAAGCGTAAATCAAAAGATTGGAACGACTCCCCATCGGACCCACAACATGACAACACTTACAAGCTAAGGAAAATCATCCACCCTCCCAACACAACGGTCTCAAAAACCAATCACTATAACCTCTATGGCAAGAAAAACCAAGCCCATGAAGGTGTTACAACCCAAGCTCCAACAACAAGCTTACAACTATCAACAACACCCACAATGGGAAGTACAGACTTTGGCCAAGTTATCATTCACCTCTATCCATCAGGGCACTCAATGATCCTCTCCTAAAGAATCATGTGGTAGCCTGGTGATATTTAGGACAACAACCATGGGACTTCCACCTAACTAGACCAAGGACTCAAGAAAAACCAATGTGCTAGGAGATTGAATGCACTGTCGAACCACAAGACGACTAACCCAAGCCCTAATCGACCAGTTCACAAGACGTGTGGAAACCTAGAGAGAATAACATTCCTACAAGCAATTAAATTTCTGGCGTAATGAATTCTATTGCAACAAACATCACTCTGTACACTTAAAATAATTGTTATGAACACAATGATCTTAGTGTAACTATTTTCCAATTCCAACATCGGATGAGAAATTTTCTAAAGGGGAATTCTCTCTCCTTCAACCGAACAAATCGGAAACCTGTCATTAAATTAATATGATATTGTTGTCTACTAGATCAAGGCTGACATCATTTGAAGAGTTCTCTAGCATAACAATATCAACATAGTAACACGGTCCAACATATAAATGATGTCATAGTATAAAAATGTTATCTGTGTGTACATAAATTCCAGTCATTATATCATTATATCAACACCAAAAACATCGCAATCATTAAATCACTATCACTAAAAATATAACACAGAATGTATGTCAATCATTAAATTTCTATCGATATACAAATTTGTTTTCTTTTAAGTAAAACTTGATTTATTTTGAAAGTCCTTGCCGAATTAATTCAGCACGTTGTTGTTGTCTATTGGGGTATGGTATCACGGTCTAGTAAATATCTCCAATGTTGAGTTAACAAGAAATTCAAAAACACAGAGTTTATTAATGCTATCCCCAATGCTAACACTAAAAGGAAGTTATCTAACAATTCCAACATTCGCCGAACAAAAATGTTGATATTACACATACAACGTTGTCTTTCAACTATACACTAATGGCATCACTAACTAACAGATAAAAATGTAGTACAAAAGATGAATTACCTGTTGTCAGGAAACATGTGGAAAATGTAGTCTATAACATGTATTGAAACATAGTCCATTAAATCACTATCGCATGTAAAAACATAGTATAATTTTCCAAGGACACAGACATTATAAGAGGGAATCGTGGAGTAAATACATGATTAAGCTGGCATATCTATCTATCTATCTATCTATCTATCTATCTATCTATCTATCTATCTATCTATATATATATATATATATGAGTTCACTACCTAAAGTATTCAATCAGTAATCAAATTTTTCTCACTCCAATTTAATCGTTGGCAGTTTTATTCCTCCAAATAATCATTGCCTAAAATATGTAGCCTAGGTATCACTGGTGTGCACTATAAATGTCTATAAAGTTGGGTTGTCATCTAAATGCAGGTTTTGTCATATAAATCAATCGCTATAACATATATTCCTATAAGCACGCAACAATACAATAAATCAAGATCTGCTTAGGATTCTACAACTATACTGACATTGTTGGACTCAATAGGTTGTTATCAATGATACCCATACATCACTATCCATGAATGCAAAAATAGTTGTCACTAAATATGAAACCAACACAAATAAAATCACTATCTTTTAAAGGGAACAATACTAATTCATTGTATAAACATTGATAACAGCCGCTGTGTAATCTATTGATAATTCTTGCAGTAATAACTATTAATAACTATCTGCCATATTATTAAAGGCACAAACACTTACAACCTTCAACATCTCGAGACTTGAACTATGATAATTTCTTCACTATAAATCACTCGGTAAGGTAAACATGAAATAACATTGTTGTCTGGATAGAATTTACTGTCTTTAAGGTAGAATTGAAGACTAAATCACATAATTGTTGAAAATAATTCAGGTGTAATTAAACTGGTCAGATTAAATCATTGTTAACAATCAATGCAGTCCTTCCATATTACCAACACTTAGATACCATTCACGAAAGGCAATGTATATTCATCATGCAAACATAATCAAACACAGAGGGATAAATTTGAGGTTTACCGTATTGAATGCATAGGTAATTTCCATCAACACAATAAAACCCAGAAGTAAAAAATGGTGGTTGAGTGTATCAAAAACTACGAGTAACTTTCCAATAGAATAATATTTTGCAGAGTAACGATGGAGCTGTTATGCCCACAATGAATATCATCGTTATTTGTAATATGCCAAGAGGAGTGGGTTGAATGTTGGATAAGTAAGGGTGAAATCGTCGAGATTAAAACATAAAGGGATAATAAGTGGATCGTGGAAAGAAAACATAAACAATCGTAGAGGTAATCGATCTCATCAAGGTGCAAGACAAACACTCAACTAGGAACAATCAACAGGGGTATACATCTGGGCAAACTATCCTTCACTCATCATCCATGCACAAAAAATTAGGGCATTAGGATCTATAGGTATATTAACACCGAAGTGACGACTAGTGATCCAGCTCCTGGTCGACTACGCAAGTGTGGATGATGTTCTAGGAATGAGGCCGAAAAGATAAAGTGCAAACTCTTCAAATAATCAATGAAACAAATAGAACCATCAAGAAATCAAGGATTGATGTCCAAGGAGATCAAATCGATGCAGTGAGCGTAAACTATGATGATTTTAAGTTCTCGATTAAAGGTTCTAAGTAAAACACTTTTCTTTATGAAATAAAAGTATAGAAATGAAAGCACGAGATCAATATTAATCTACCATTCAAATAAAAGCATGTGTACCATACCCCAAKTCGATCCCTCCAAGTCATTTTCCAGTGCGCTTCATCCTGATCCCGCTTGTCGACCGCTATGAATTCAACGGTACCTCTCAGCCAATGCTAGGGGTACTCTTCTTCCCCCTTAGCCCCCTAGCTAGAAAGGGGCCACACACACTAAACCAAATAACAACTATCTCCCCTCTTGCCTCACAAGGCCGAGCTACCACTCCTCACCGAGATGGGTTTCTCAACTCCCTCAAGATAAGTTAGTCAAGTCAAAAATTCTACAGTGTAACATTACACATCAAAGAAGATATCCATCCTTATCCTCCTCCCTCCTTTATATATAATTTCTAAGTCACTTCTTTCCCAAATTCACATTTAATTTATTTTTCAATAATTTAGTTCAGAAAAATCTTCCCCATACACATGTCACCCATCCCCTTCATTTCACCAGAAATTAATTTCATTAATTATTTAATTACTCATATTTCCCTTACCCACCTAAAAGCATTCCTAGAATCGATCCTAGGTCTCTGCATATTCCCTTACACAAATTAATGACTTATGCCTGTACTAAATTCCTAGTTGAGTTCAATTTAGAAATTTCTTTAAGGCAACGTTCCTTACTAAGTTGGTCATTCTGCTTTTTCCTTATGTTTCCCTTTTTCTTCATGTTTCCCCTTTTTCCCTTAGTTTCCTAATTTTTAACTTTCCCTCTTTTCCCATTTTATCTAAAACTTAAATTAGCAAGTGTAGAAAATTATTTTTTTCCCCTTTTTCTTTTTAATTAATAAATTTTTAATTAGCATATGTAACAAAATAATCAGTTCCCTTTAAAAATTTAATCCCCCAAAGTAATTTGATTTTTAAAAATTAATTGAATTTCCTACCCCCTTCTCATCACATGTTTAATAATGATTATTAGTATTCTTTATTTTATTTATTTATTTATTTTCCACAAGTATCACTTAGATGATTTTATTTTCCTAGGTTGGGCCACATTTTATTGGGGAATTTGTTTTTAAATCTTTCTTGTGACATTATTAGTTCTAAGGCCATCTAGGTTTATTCACTTATTAGTTAACAACGTGGCGTTCTCTTCAAGATGCACTAGATTCTCCAAGAGTGCCACTTGCCTCATTATGTTTCCCTTGCGTGACATTCCCTTCAGGACGCACTACATGCTCCAAGGGTGCCACTCGCCTCATTCTGTTTCTCTTGTGCGACGTGCCCTTCAAGACACACTACGTGCTTCAAGGGTGCCACTCACCCCTTGAATGACTTGGTAGACATAAAAAACCCTTGGAGTTTATAATCCTTCATGCGATCTTGTGGGATACTAAGGGACTCTAAGGAATAAGGCCCATTCCTTATTGTGTGCCCCTTAGAATCATCGTGAGTGACTGTCACAGAATGCCCTCACGACATCGTGGATTTTCTCAAACTAGGTAATCGTTAACCTACAGTTTGAGACATGATGGGAGTGCTAGTGGGCTATGGTAGGGTTGTTGTCCACACCTCTCCCTCAACATATCTAGTTGTCGTGTGTGACCCCTCTACTCCACATGTGATTTCGATTGAAAAGTTATCGTCAGCCTACATCATCATGAATCATGTCAGAAATACAATCAATCATCATAACATCTAATTAGATGTGCATATGTCATATCAACAATAATAAAAACACAATAGTCCACTCCCTGATGTGATCCAGAGTCCAGGGGGTTTCATCGATGCCTCTGCATCCTCGATTTCCAAACTCCTACACACTCAGGAGAACCAAGTCAATAGAAGCTGTCTATGCCAATAAATCAAAATAACATGTCATCATATCCATAACACCTCATAATCATAATCAAATGCCCAATAGTATAATAATCTGGATCACCTGCAAGCAAGTGTCCTCAAAGATTAAGTTCTCTCAGTGCCCACAAGAGAAGGATGTTATATGCACCCCCTCTTGGTATAAAATTCATCTCGAAGTTTTACAGTATATAAGTGTTGAAATAATGTGTATCAAAGTATCATAAGTCTATCCATCAAACAAAAATGGAAACGGTTGGTGCCTTTCATATGCATCCTATCAGGTCTCCGATTGTGGACTATAGTTGTCCCAATGGATCTTGACCTGATCTACTGTTCAACATCGTAGTTGTTGAATGCAATGGTCCAATGATGCAGGAGCATCACCAACTCAGCAAGCGAGCCAGTACATCAAGCGGAGATTAGCTGGATAAGCAAACCCAAATTTTTAAAAGTGCTTTGGGGGTTGTAGCGCAAGTCTTAAATGATCCTTTATGAAGGAGCACCTTTTGTATGTTGTATCAGACCTCGAGCCATACACTCTTGTCTGAAATAGATAGGAGGCATTTAATAGGTTTAATGCAAGTAGATAGGATTTTTGTTTCCAGATTAGACAGTTTTAGAGTCTGAGAGGAAAAATGCATATAGACACCCTCGTTGTACCATTGTAACATTATTCAGAATAAAGCATTCAGAAGAGAACAACAAGCAGAGAACTTGTGGATAACACCCATGTATAGATGTTGAATTAATAGAATGGAATTCTATTTCAAATTCATGGCTGGTGTTGTTTCCCTGTGTATGTCGTTTAGATGCTCATGAATGTTTGTTTTCTGGTGATGCATTTTCTTTGTATATGCTATGCATGTGGTTTTAGGTTTTAGTTGAAGTCTGAAAGGGAAGAGGATAAGTTTCAATTGTTTCTCTATCTAAGCCGGGAGATTCCTGCAAGGTGTGCAGTTGAATTCACCCGCAAGGAGTGCGTCGATGAAGGCTCAGTAGTTGAACCTTTTGATTTTATTTGCCCAGAAGTTGATTTGGGTTATTGAGGTCCTGCAAGGAGTGTGAAGGCTGGATAAGAAGAAGTCTCAGCTGTTAGTCTGAGTAAAGGAGTAGATGACTGTTGCTGCAGGGAATGCGTAGAGTCTGAAAGATTCAACACTTAGAAAGCGTTGAATGCCAAGCGCGAGGAGTACGTGCAAACCCATCTGAAGGAGTCAGAATGGGAAAGCTCAGGAGGTATAGCACCTTCATGGGTTCATCAAAGGGAAGCACTGGGAGCTGTGCATGGACGTTCTAAGAACGAGTCCCAAGCGCAGGCTTTGAAGGACGAAGTGCGGGAAGGGACACTTAGTCAATTTTGAGAAATCTCCAAAGAGGAGAATTTGATGGTCAGGGTTCATCGAGGAAAGTAGATAAATCCCGCCCACCGTCGAATCTGGGAAAGTTGCGCATGGGTTAATCCTTAGCATGCAGGGGAGGAGCCCGAGAGTCATCGGGACTCGACTCATCGGA
Organism: Picea mariana; assembly: GCA_032191745.1. NCBI lineage: Eukaryota > Viridiplantae > Streptophyta > Pinopsida > Pinales > Pinaceae > Picea > Picea mariana. The sequence goes on from JASDQU010014305.1 coordinate 26,592, forward strand.
GGATCGGGATTCCGGAGACAGGAGTCTTGTGTGGTGAAATCGCGATTAGCAATTTCCCGACGTGATCAGGACCGTTGATCATAGTGGGATACGTGGTGCGAGATCCCGGGGAGTTAGGATTTGGCATTTCGGGGTTCTCGCATACGATGGAATTGTAGCAGGAGAAACTGCGATTTCGTGAAACACGACGGGTCCCACAGTCACACCATTTTGGTGGAAGACAGGGGTCGAAAGGTCAGCCTTGTAGGGAGGCGACGACAGGTGGCATCGGCATATCGTGAGCTTGGAGGTTTGTGAGTTGGAGCCACCAAGTTTAGCGTCAAAGTTTTCGAGGTCGCGAGAGGCGATATCTCGAAAACCACCAGTTAGCGTGTGGGGCCACGGAGCAAGTGGAGGACAGGTGTCATCAGGGATTAGGAATCAGGGATTCGCACAAGTAGTAACTTACGATAGTGTGAGTACCGATTTCCCGACGGACTAATTTTCGATAAGAGAAAAGGAACACGTGGGTGAATAATTCATCGAGATTCGGGGATTGGTCAAACCCGATCCTGTGTTGTCTGGACTCGCGATCGCGTGAGTTCCGATTTCCTGAGAAGGCCAAGAGAAATCGTCAGAGAAGCATCCTGTGGGTGTAGAAAGGTCCTGATAAGGGATTTGTGGGGCATTTTAGCTCCTCGGGCCTAGGAAAAAGAAGGTCCTGGTGGTAGCAGATGTGCCCAGGTGGCCATTTGCGTCATCCAAGATTTGGATCGTCTCAGCCATGAGCGCACCCTTGTTAGAAACCTGCAAGGAAATCTTGTCAATCACATGTGTAGGATTTCTAATATAATGTCTCAAACCGATACATGAAAAACATCATGCATACACCTCAAAGTATAAGGAAAGGCTTATTGATAGGCCATAGGTCCCTTCTTCTCCATAATATCGAAAGGTCCCATGAACCTAGGAGAGAGTTTAGAACCCTTTCCAAACTTGATCAAACTATTATGTAGTTTTACCTGCAATAATACTCGATCGCCAACTTCGTAGCTACGGTCAAAACGGTGGGCATCAAAATAACTCTTTTGTCGATCCTGTGCTTCTTTGATCCTTTGTCTTATTGTTGTCATTGGATCTTCCATTTCTTGGATCACTATTGGCCCCACCAAGACCCTTTCCTCAAGCCAATCCTATCTCAAAGGCATCTGACATGACCATAGGTAAAGAAACTCGAAAGGCACCATCTAAATGGTTCTTTGGTAATTTTTGTTATATGTGAATTCTACCAGTGGAAAGAATTCTTCCAAATTCTTTTTTGGTCCATCATGTACATGCACAAAATTTCTTCCAATATTTGGTTTGTTCTTTTGGTATGCCCATCTGTCTCTAGGTGATATGAAGTACTAAGGTTGAGTTGGGTTTCGAATGCCTCTAGGAAACTAGTCCAAAATTGTTCAGTAAACACTGATCCTCGATCGGATATAATACTCTTAGGCATGCCATGCAGCCTCAAAATCTCACTAACAAAAAATCTATCTATGTGAGGCACGTGATACATCGTACACATAGGAATAAAATGAGCACTCTTCATCGGAGTGTCTACTACCACCAAAACTTGACTCATGTCTCCTTGCCCTCAATAGCAATCAAAACAAAAAAATGAAATCCATCGAAATGACCTCCCTTTTTGATTCCAGAATAGTGTGTGGATCTAGTAATCCTATTGGATGGCTATTTTCACCCTTTACCTACTAACATTCTAGGCAACTGGCCACATACTTGACTATGTCTACCTTCATTCCTTTCTAGAAGAATAAGGGTTTAAGGTCTGCCCTCATCTTTGTGACTTTCAAGTGAGCCATGTACACTTCTCTGTGAGCCTCATTTAGGATCAAACTCCTCAACTCATCATTCAGTGGTATGTAAATTTGATTTTTAAATCTCAGTATTCCATCGTCGTCTAACATAAATCCTTCAAATCTTGGTACCATCATTGTGTTTTGTCCGATAAAACCCTTGACCTCTTTGTACCAGTCATCGTCGCACAATAATGTTATAATATTTTCATTTAGATTCATATGATGAGGCAACACCAAAAAGATGCATGGACTCTGACTCAATTCATATGCCACTCAGTCCACTACTGCTTTATGTAAGTAATCTCAAAATCATACTCACTAAGAAATTTTGACCAATGTCATTGTCGCGTGTTCAGGTCTCTTTGCATTAAGATGTGTTGTAGTCCATAATGGTTTGTTTCTAGTTCAAATTTTCATCCAAAAAGGTAGTGTCTCCAAACCTTCAAGGCATATAAAAAGGCTAACCACTCCAAATCGTGCGTCGCATATTTCTCCTCATGCCTTCTCATTTTCCTCAAGATGTAAGAGATCACTTGACCGTATTTCATCAAGAATCTGCCAAAACCTTCCTTGGATGTGTAAGTGCATACCAAGAAGTTTGCATCCATGTCAAGGACCTTTAGTACCATCTTTGTTTTCAACAACTCCTTGAGCCTTTAAAATGCCTCTGTGCATTTCTTGGTCCAAACAAACTTCTTGTTCTTCTTCTGCAATTCCGTAATAGGATTTTTTATCTTTGAAAAATCCCTCGATGAACCATCGATAGTATCCTACTAAACCCATGAAGATACGCACTTCTGGGACATTCATCGGTGCATGTCATTCCATAATAGCCTCGAACTTTTTTGGATCCATGGCGATACCTTCGTTGGAGATGACATGCCCTAAGTAGTGAATCTTCGATTGATAAAACGAGCATTTGGACAATTTCCCATACAATTTGTGCTTTCGAAGACACTGTAGCACCAAGCACAAGTTCTCTTCATGATCCTCCATCATTCAAGATTAAATCCAAATATCGTCAATGAATACTTGGACAAACTTGTTGAAATACTCTCAGAACTTCCCGTTCATCAAACTCATAAATACCCCTGGGCCATTTGTTAGTCCAAATGGTAAAATAGTAAACTTGTAATGTCCAAACCTCCTCTTAAATGCAGTCTTAGGGATGTCATCCTCCTTTATTCGTAACTGGTGATACCCTAATCTCAAGTCAATCTTGGAAAACATCGATGAACCCTTTATCTGATTAAACATATCATCAATCCTTGGAAAGGGATATTGATTCTTGATCGTTGCCTTGTTCAATTGACGATAGTCAATGCAGAGTCTCCATGACCCATCCTTATTTCATAGGAAAATAATAGGCATGCCCCACAATGACACACTTGGACGTATAAGTCCCAGCTTCAACAGCTCTATCAGTTGCATTCTCAACTCCTGTAACTTCGGGGTTGACATACGATAAGGCGTTCTCTCTAAGGGTTCATTCCCCATTTTTAGGTCTATGGTAAACTTTGATTCCCTCTCCAATGGCATGCCAGGTAACTCCTTAGGGAATACATCCGCAAACTCTCTCACCACCGGTAGGTGTTCTAGACCTTCCGCTACTCCCTTTTCTTTTAACGCAAGGATCTCATAAAGCTTACAGCCCTTGCACATGCTCTTCTGTAACTGCAAGGAGGATATGAAACTCAGGGGAACTCCTTGGTTCCAACCTACAATCATGTGTCTTTGTCCCTCATCATCGACCAAGATCAACTATTTTGTCTTATAGTTGAGTATTGCCTCATGTGATTCCAACCAGTCCATACCTATCATGATGTCGTAAGATCCTAAGATAGTGACATACAGGCTGTCCTTAGTGAAAAACTCTCCCAAGTTAAGGGTACATCTTGTAACCTTTCCTCCAACCTTCTGTTTGGCTCCTGAATCCATCTCTGCAAAGATAAACTCATTATGTTCAATAGCCTTTACCTTAATTCTCTTTAGCACTGCACCAGAAATGAAACTCCTGGTAGCATCGAGATCTATCAAAATACTAAGGGTTTATTCAGTGATGGTACCTGATGTCTCGAGTACAGTCGATTGGTGCTCTGCATGGTGGTTATTCATCGCTGCATGAATCCAATGGGTCTTGCCCAAATCTCCCATGGTAGTGGGTCTGACTGATTCAGATGCTCTATTCCTCTTCATTGGGAAGTCACACTGGTAGTGTGGCTCTCGACATGCTCCACACCCCTTATTCAATCTAGTTCTCACAGTACCTGAAGTAGAAGTTGATGGCCCACCAACTTGAAATCCTGGTCTGTTCTTCTGAACAGGCCTAAACTGTTGCAATTGTAATCGATGTTGTTGTCGATGATGTGGTCATTGATAAGGAGTTCATTGTTGAGGTGTTGGTCCTCGAGGTGTAGTGAAAGTGGATCCTCTCTAGAAGCCATGATATACTAGCGTCTATCTAGTTGGTGTCTAATGTTGGTGCACACTAGATGACATCTACTCTGCTGGTCTCACTAGAGTCCTACTCTGACCTCCACTGATAAGATCCTCCTCTGCTATGAGGGCCTTCTAGGTAGAATCATGCAAGGTATGATGCATCAAAATCCTAACCTTTGCACGTATGTTGACGCTAAGGCCAAACAAGAACTAGTTGACCTTAAGTTTCTCGGTATTAAGGTGAGGATCATACTAAAGCAACTCCATAAACAGGCCTCATAATTGGGAACCATACGACCACCCTGTCATAAGATTTTGAACTCGTTGAGCTAACTCTCAATGAATTCATCTAATATGTACCTCTCTCGGAACCATTCCTCAAACAGTTCCCATGACACATCCTCGACGACCATGTTTAAAGGTGGCAGGAGTGTCTTCCACCATAGAAGATAACTCCTCTTCAGTTGAAATACTGGCATGTGGACCTTCATGTTGGTGCTATAGTCACGAAGTGAAAAGTACATTGCCATATTATCCAACCATGCCTCGACAGTTGCATCGTCAGGGACACCAAAGAACTCAGGAAATTTGGCCTTCTCAATTTCAGGAGGAAAACTAATGGTACTGGTTATGTGCACTATGGACCCTTAGGGGTACAGGTGCCCTAGCCTCCTCTCAATATAGAAGATTAATGAAGGCCTCTAACAACTCTGGAAGGTCCTTGTCAAACCATCCTCATCCCTTACAACAATTGAGTCCAGCCCAAGGACTTCTTCTTCCCCTTGGGGGTTAGTCTTTAAAGGTGCAGGCACCTTTGGAGGCATCGCAACTCCATCCACGACACCACACCACGAAACTCTTTGGAATCCTCTAATCAAGATCACTGCATGGAGATGTTAATGTTTTAATTAGCACTAGGTTAAAAACTCATGTGTTTATTGTAGCGAAAAGGATAGAGATCCAAAATCGGAGGGTCGAGCCCACTCTAATACCATATGTAATGACCCCAATCATTACATGACCAAGCGAAGTGAAAAGTGAATTTTTTTTTTTGTTTTTTAGGTAAGAAGGCAATGATGACTACAAGGAACCACATAACCTGGCGACAAACACACGCACACAGATAAGGCCACAGACAACAACAACTCAATGCACTAGCACAATGATCAATTGGGAGAAATAAGTGTAAATCAAAAGATAGGAATGACTCCCACCAGACCCACAACACAACGACACTTACAAGCTAAGGACAATCATCCACATTCTCGACACAATGGTCTCGACGACTAGTCACTAGAACCTATGTGGCATGCAAAACCAGGTGGATGAAAGCGTTACAACCCAAGCACCAACAACGAGCTTACAACAATCAACAACACCCACAACGGGAAGTACAGACTCCGACCAAGGTATCATTGGCCTCTATCCATCAAGGCATGCAATGATCCCCTCCTCGGGAATCATGTGGTCACCCAGTGATAGGCACATCAAAAACCATGGAACTACCACCTAACTGAACCAAGGAATCAAGAAAAACCAATGTGCCTAGGAGATCAAATGCACTGTCTAATCAAAAGAGGACTAACCCAAGCCCCAATTGACCACTTAACAAGACGCACAGAAACCTGGCAACTATAGCATTCGTACAACCAATTAATTTTCTGGCGTAACGAATTCTATTGGAAAAAACATCACTATGTACACTTAAATAATCGTTATCAACACAATGAGCTTAGTGCAACTATTTTCCAATTCCAACATTAGATGAGAAATTTCCTAAAGGGGAATTCGCTCTCCTTCAACTGAACAAATATGAAACATGTCTTTAAATTAATATAAGATTGTTGTCTACTAGATCAAGGATGACATAATGTGAAGAGCTGTCTAGCATAATGATATCAATTAAATACCACAAGCCACCATATAAATGATGTCACAGTATAAAAACGTTATCTATGTGTACATAAATCACAGTCATTATATCATTATATCAACACTGAGATCATCGCAATCATTAAATTACTATCACTAAAAATATAGTACAGGATGTATGGCAATCATTAAATTGCTATTGATATATGAATTTGTTTTATTTTAAGTAAAACTTGATGTCTTTTGAAAGTCCTTTTTGAATTAATTCGATATGTTGTTGTTGTCTATTGCGGTATGGTATTGTGGTCTAGTAAATAACTGCAAGGCTGATTTAACAGGATATTAAAAAATGCATAGTTTATTAATTTTATCCCCAATGCTGACACTAAAAGGACGTTGTCTAACAATTCCAACATTCACCTAACAAAAATGTTGATATTACACATACACCGTTTTCTTTCAACTGTACATCAAGGGCATCGCTAACTAGAAGATAAGAACGCAGTACACAAGATGAATTACCATTGTCGGGAAACATGCTGAAAACATAGTCTATAACATGTATTGAAACACAGTCTAATAAATCTCTATCATAGGTAAAAACGCAATATAATTTGCCAAGGACAGAGGCATTATAAGAGGGAGTCACAGAGTAAATACATGATTAAGCTGGGATAAATATATATATATATATATATATATATGTGTGTGTGTGTGTGTGTGTGTGTGTGTGTGTGAGTTCGCTACCTAAAGTATTCAATCGATGTCCAAATTTTTTTGTCACTCCAATTTAATCGCTGGCTCTTTTATTCCTCCAAATAATCGTTGCCTAAAATCTACATCCTGGGTATCGCTGGTGTGCACTATGAATGTCTATTAAGGTGGGTTGTCATATAAATGAAGGTGTTCTCATATAAATGAATYGCTATAACATATATCCATATAAACATGAAGCAATAMAAAAAATCAAKGTTCGCTTAGCATTCTATAGCTATACTAACATTGTTGGACTCAATAGGTCGCTATAAATAATACCCATACATCGTTATCGATGAATGCAAAAATAGTTGTCACTAAATCTGAAACCAACATAAATAAAATYGCTATCTTTTAAAGGGAACAATACTAATTCGCTGTATAAACATTGATAGTAGTCACTGTGTAAGATATTGATAACTATCTACCATATTATTAAAGGCACAAACGCTACCAACCTTCAACCTCCCCAAAATTGAACCATGATAATTGCTTCACTATCAATCGCTGGGTAAGGTAAACATGAAATAACATTGTTGTCTGGATAGAATTTACCGTCTTAAAGGTAGAATTGAACACTAAATCACATAATTGTTGAAAATAATTCACATGTAATTAAATTGCTCAGATTAAACTGATGTCAACAATCAATGCAGTCCTTCCATTTACCAACACTGAGATCTACCATTGAATAAACACAATGTAAATTCGTCATCCAAGCATAATGAAACGTAGAGCGATAAAGTCGAGGTTTAGCATATTGAACGTAGAGGTAATTTACATCAACACAATAAAATGCAGAAGTAAAAATTGGTGGTCGAGTGTATCAAAAACTCTAAGTAATTGCCAACAAAATAATATTTTGCAGAGTAATGATGGATTTGTTGTGCCCACAATGAATACCATCGCGGTGTGTAAGATGCCAAGAGGAGTGGGTTGAATGCTGGATAAGTAAGGGTGAAAACAAAGAGATTAAAACATAGAGGATAATAAGAAGATCACGGAAATAAAAGATAAACAATCGCAGACATAATCGATCACATCAAGGTACAATAAAATCACTCAAACAAGAATAATCAATAGGGGTAGATAGCTGGGAAAACTATCCTCCACTCATCATCCACACACAGAAAAGAAGGGCATTAGGATATATAGGTCTATTAACACCTAAGTGATGACTATCAATCTTTCTCCTGGCTGACTGCTCAAGCATGGAATGATGTTCTAGGGATGAGGATGAAAGATAAAGCACAAACTCTTCAAATAATAAATGAAACAAACAGAACCATCAAGAAATCAAGGATTGATGGCCAAAGAGATAAAATCGATGTAGTGAGTGTAAAATATGATGACTTTAAGTTCTCGATTAAAGATGCTAAGTAAAACACTTTTATTTACGCAATAAAAGTACAAAAATGAAAGCGCTAGATGAATATTACTCTACCATTCAAATAAAAGCATGTGTATCGTAGCCCAAGTCGATCTCTCTAAGTCATTGTCCCACGTGCTCCATCCTGCTCCTACTTGTCAACCCCTATGACTTCACTTGTACCTCCCAGCCAATGCTCTTGTTATTCTTCTACCCCCTTAGCCCCCTGAGCCACAAAGGGGCCACACACACTAAACCAAAGAACAACTAGATCTCAACTCGCCTCGCAAGCCCGAGCTACCCCTCCTCACCGAGTTGGGTTTCCCAACTCCGACAAGATAATTCAGTCACATCAAAAAAATTTCAATGTAATGCTACACATCAAAGAAGATATTCATCCTTCTTCTCCTCCCTCCTTTATATAGAATTTCTAAGTCACTTCTTTCCCAAATTCGCATTTAATTTATTGTTCAATAATTTAATTCAAAAAAATCCTCCCCATACACATGTCACCCATCCCCTTCATTTCACCAGAAATTAATTTCATTAATTATTTAATTACTGCTATTTCCTTACCCACCTAAAATCATTCCTAGAATCGCTCCTAGGTGTCCCCATATTCCCTTACACAAATTAATGACTTACACCCTTACTGAATTCCTAATTGAGTTCAATTTAGAAAGTTCTTAAAGGCAAATTTCGTTCTAAGTTGGTCATTCTGCTTTTTTCTTATGTTTCCCTTTTTCTTTATGTTTCCCCATTTTCCCTTAGTTTCCTAATTTTTAAGTTTCTCTCTTTTCCCATTTTATCTAAAACTCAAATTGGCAAGTGTAGAAAATTATCTTTTTCCCCTTTTTATTTTTAATTAATAATTTTTTAATTAGCATATGTAACAAAACAATCATTTCCCTTTAAAACTTTAATCCCCCAAAGTAATTTGATTTTTAAAAATTAATTTAATTTCTTACCCCCTTCTCGTCACATGTTTAATGATGATTATTCGTATTATTTATTTTTATTTTTATTTCTTTTCCACAAGTATCACTTGGACCTAGATTTTATTTCCCTTGGCTAGGTGACATTTTATTGGGGAATTTGTTTTTAAATATTTCTTGTCACATTATTAGTTCTAGGGTCATCTAGGTTTATTCACTTATAAGTTAACAACACGACGTTCCCTTCAGGATACACTAGGTTCTCCAAGGGTGCCACTCGCCTCATTTTGTTTCCCTTGCACGATGTACCCTTGAGGATACACTACGTGCTCCAAGGGTTCCACTCACCTCTTTCTATTTTTCTTGCGCAATGTGCCCTTCATGACGCACTACATGCCCTTCAGGATGCACTACGTGCTCCAAGGGTTCCAATCACCTCTTGATTGACTTGGTAGACATAAAAAAACCCTAGAGTCAATACTCCGCCAAGTGATCTTGTGGGAGAATAAGGGCCTCTATGGAATAAGTCCCCTATCTTATTGCATGCCCCTTTGAATCATCGTGAGCGACTATCACAGTCTACCCTCATGGAATCATGGATCTTCTCGAACTATGTAATCGTTAACCTAAAGTTCGAGCCATGATGGAAGTGCTAGTAGGTTGTGGCAAGGCTATTATCCACACCTCTCCCTCAACGTCTCTGGTTGTCGTGCGTGACCCCTCTACTACACATGTGAGTCTGGTCGACAAGATATCTTCAATCTGCATCATCAATGAATCATGTCAGAAATACAATCAATCATCATAACATCTAATCAAATGTGCATATGTCATATCAATAATAATAAAAACATAATAGTCCACTTCCTGAATTGATCTGGAGTCCAAGAGGTTTCATCAATGCCTCTACATCCTCGAGGTCCAAAATCCTACACACTAAGGACAACCGAGTCAATAGCACCCGTCTATGTCAATAAAGAAAAATAACATGTCATCGTATCCATAATGCCTCATAATCATAATCAAATGCCCAATAGTATAATAATCTGGATCACTTGCAAGCAAGTGTCCTCAAAGAATAAGTTCGCTTAGTGTGCACAAGTGCGGGATGCTACATTTTTACATCTACGACTAGTTTCAAGAGACTCCCATCTTGCATTTATTTCTTGTGGGAAAAACCTCTTGATAATATTTGTTGTCTTGAAGTGAAGAGTTCCTCTCTTTGTCAAATTGAAGTCATAAACAAGTATGTCCACATCATCTAATTTTAACAGTTCAATGCGATGACGAGTTGTATTTGTACCCTATATTTTTCTCTTTCTATTGACATGTATCTCAACCACCATCTCGAGGTTGTACACACCAATGAATGTGTGTGTACTTGTTGCATACCAATGCACTTCAATTGCAATAACATAAACATTTTGTTTCTCAAGATTTATAACCTTTCCTATCCAGAATGGATAACCATGTGAATCTTCAGTCGCTAAAACTATAATCATGCTACCCTCCTTAATATCTTGTACTGAACCCCTATAAAGGCCTTCCATGACTTCATGTTGTCCACGTGACCTTCACGAACCAATATACATTTCTATTTCCTCTACTTGTGTAAAGTCAATAGAACATTGAGATTATTATTGAACTTCAAGAATGTTTGTTTCTTCATATTCATTTGGCATATTTTCTGGCCAATGAAATGGAGTGCTGAACATTGTATCTTGATTTTTTGAGATTGAAATTATGTCACTTTGAGTATTGAAAAGAGACTCCCATCAAACATAATCAATAACATCAAAGTACTCATATGTATCCTTAGTGGACTTTTTAATTTCTTCTAGACATTCAAAATAATCTACATATGTATTACACCTCTGTGCATTATGGATTTCAGCAACTTATTGTTAAAATAATAACTTTGATGCAAAAATTGGACGGTGTGGAATGAACTTCAAAAATGATAAATCTGATGAAGTCCCCCATTCTGTAGTAGTTGAATACTTCTTTCCCCATATAAGTGTTTTCCCATCAATTTTTTTGAAATAAAATTGATGTTGGAAGCTAATTTCATTAAGTTGCTCAATAATTTTTTCTTCACGATGTGATCCCTCAATAAATATTCACATGTCAATAATTTCTTCTAATATATGAAAAACAAGCTCTACAATGTATGCTTTCTTGATACATTCAATCAATGATGGTATACTTCCAACATTTTCCCTCTTCAATGTTACTAAAAAATGACTAAACATTGGATCAATATGATCATGAGTGTGTCCAACAAGAAGGAAACCAACTTTCACCTTTTGAAAGATTCTCATTTCAACAAGCATGCCTAGATATCCAAACACAATTTAATTTTTATTTTCACAACTATTGTTGTCCAACCGTGGATAGAGAACTTCAGGAAGATTTCCATACCATGAATGAGAACATGATGAATTATGGTTATGGTCATATTTGCATCATTATGAATATTTGGATCTATGAAGTAAACCCTTGGACACATTTTTCCATTGAAAACAATACAACCAACCAATTGACACTAAATGAAATTCTCTTCCTATAATTTTTGGGTGTATGGAAAAAATGTGGTAGAAGTGTATTCTTTTGGTGCATGCCATCAATTTTCCTACCTAAATATTTATTTGGAGCATCATAAAACTTATTTCGATGTTTGCAAAACTTTTGTCTTTCACTTAATCGTTGATTCCAATGTTCTTGAAGTGCTTTGACTATGGAATCTGCAAATGACATAAAATGAAAATAGTGATCGTATGTTTTCATAGTTGGTAACTAATCAATTAAAAAAAAAAAATAGTAAATACATACCTCTTTCTGCCCCTTCATATTTATCTCTTCTTTATTTAAGAGTATCATTTATACTACAAATCCCCATCCTTGACTTCTTAGGAATACAAACATTGTTGAATTGTTTGTTTCATATTCTAGCAAATTATGTATCTGTAATAAAATTACCATTTCCTTCAACACCTGTAGAATATCCTTTGTACAAGTTGTAGATTCCCCTCCTTGAAAAATTATCTAGAATATGTATTGTGTCTCTATCTAGCATACACTTTGCATGTTTGGAAAAGAAATCACGCATCCATGACAATGTAGTGTTTGTGAAAGCCCCACTTTCTCGTCCATGATGTACCTTTGAATAAAATGATGGATCTTTTTCCAACCTTGTTTGAGTTCTTGATAGACGAAGATTACCAATTGAGTGAATTTTTTGAAAGCCTTTCTGCAAAGTAAAATATTACCAATGTGATAATCATATCATGTATTGGTGGATATCATGCAACCCATCAAATATGATTTTTTCATGCTCTTATTCATTGAAAAATATGTCTTCATTTTATTCAAGGCATACATGTAGTCCATTATTTTCAAACAATTATTTTGACAACATTCACTCGAAATCAATTCACTTAAGGAAATTGATTTAGTGAGGATTTGTTTCCTAGACCTTGTATAACTACAATGATTTGGATTGATATAAAAAATTCTAATCCTAGTCCTAGACAAAAATTTTCTTTTAGATGTCTCCACTATTTCATAATCCTCATTAGAATGATTTTCCTTAACACTAAAAGGAGTATCAATAAAAAAAATTTCAGGAGACTGAACTAGAGAATACCGATCTTTCAATTGCTGCAGCTGAATGATTGAGAACATCATCATAAAAATAACCATTTGGAGGAAACTTATCATCAACATTCTATCCACTACTGACATAACCATCTTCATTGCTTTCAGAATCCCCACTTGAGTGAAAATTCTCACCATCTTGCTAAGTGCCTTGAAAACCGTCATCTAAATCTTGAAAATCCCCACCTGGAGGAAAACCAATATCAACATTGTTTATTTTTAATTTATCACTCGATAAATAGTGACCACCAATGGCATAATCATATTCATTAATTTCAAAATCACCACTTGAGAGATATTATTGATCATCCTCATTACTGTCTTGAAAATCCACACTTGGAGGAAAATCCTCATTATCCTCATCAGTACCTTGAAAATCCTCACTTGGAGGTAAATCATCAGCACCAACATTGTTTCTTTTAAATTTCTCATTCAAGAAATATTATGTATCATTTCCATAATCATCATCATTACTTTTAAAATCCTACGACTGTGACTTGGGCATGGGGGGGAATCCATGTGGCTAGGTCATGGGCGTGCCCATGGCTTAGCCATAGGGATGGCCCCCTGTGACCATGGCTTGGCCACAGGGGGCGAGCCCTATGGCCAAGTCATGGGCACGTCGATGGCTTGGACATAGGGGTGCCCCCCCATAGCCAAGCCACACTCCACATTCCTATCATAAGCCAAATAAGTCCATGGGTCGATATTTTTTACATATGGGTAAATTTTTTTATTTTTATTTTTAAATTAGTATTTATATTCAATGTTTTGTTTTTTAGTTTATTATAATGTGAAAGGCCTATTTTTTTTTTTATCTTAATATAGGACAATGGCAGGAAATAGATTAGTTGTGAATATATCTGTGAATATATCCAAAAATGCAACTAGAACCTCCATGAATGTCAGGCAACAAAATGATAGCTTAACACCTGAGCTATCAAAGGAAATGGAGAATGTTGGATTGTGGAAATTTGTGGAAGGTGAAAACAAGCAAGAATATTCTTAGTTTGTTAAAGTAAAGAAAGGAAACAATGGAGATCATATATATTTGTATTGTGTCAAATTAGAACATGTGCAAGGAAATTATCAGGCACTTGGCTTGTTACGATATATATGTTTGGTGCTAGACACAGATATTGTTTATGCATTTTTCAAACAAAAGAGAACTTATATCAAGTTTATATATTGTTTCAAATTGAAGAATTATAACAAGAATGAATGTTTTTCATAATTATGTGCATCCATTGTTGATGACATTATGAAAGGAAATGTAAGTTTTTATTTATATTTTTATGTTATTTATTATTTTTAGTGTCGTGGTAATGTTTTAATTTTATTTAACATGAAAATGCTATATTTTATTTTTAGAGGATTTTTTTGAACAAATTTCACATATGTTAGTGGGGATTTACTCTACAGAGAATGATATCACGGATGTCATCAATTCTTTTCATATAGAAAAGACACAAGAAGGAAGGAAAAATAAACAAAAAGTAATGGAGGTTGAACCTGCAAGAGTAGACAGAGAAGAACATGAAAGAAGAAAGAAAAATCCTCATTCTAGAAATTCGAAAAGGGTTACATTTGAAAATGAGGAAACTCCAAATGAATGTTTTATTGAGACTGGTCCCAATGAGGTAATCACTCCTTCTCGCAAAAAATAACAAACAAGATAAATGCAAAAGAGTGATGGTTGATTATGAGTCTATACATATTTATTATGAAGAAATCATTGATTTAGATGAAACAAATTTAAATCATAAGAGGAAGAAAAAAAATGTTGATAATGTTCAATAAGACCTTGTTAGCTCAAAGTATTATAGTGAAATATCTAAAGGTAGAAGATAAATAATAACACCAGGTGTTGATATAGGGGATGGTATTATGAAAAAACACAAAATGCCATTCAAAAAAGAATGAGGACAACAAACATTGTTGATGATGGCCACAAATTTTAGTTGAATGTGAAACAAATTTATAAACCCACAGAAGGGTAGGAAAAATATCAAATTAGAAAACCACATCACTTGCATGTTCACAATTTGAAAGCATTGATTAGTTATAATCCATATGCACACGTGGTTGATTACCTAGTTTTTGTTGACCCAATGGAAGTTCCTATGAGGGAATAATTTGATAGATAAAAATGTTTTGACTACAAATATTATGTGATTGGAGGAAATCATTATTCATATGTTAGAAGAGAATTCCTGCAAGAATATCCCAATAATCCTCTTTTTGAGTAAACCAAATGCATAATTTATGTTGGTTTAACAAATTCAAAAGAAAAGTTACTGGCATGGGTTGATAACACAAACAATGAGTACAAAATTTCTATGGCCTTCATTAGAAGGGTGATATTTATCCATAATGAATTTTCTGAAATATTTCATGGGGAGAGATCAAATGTTGACGTTAAATTTTGGAAGAAATGTTGTATGGAAATAAGATTCTCACTTGATGATGAAAATACAAAAGAAAAAAATTGCAAAGGAAGTAATATATTTAGAGATATGGATAATTATTTTCAATTGAGATTTAGAACTGGATAGGTATGGGATTTGATAGATGAGATCTTCACCATATGGGAAAGTATTAGTATAAAAAATCAAAGAGCTAAGAAGGCTAAACCATTGATATGTAGCACAAGTAAGACAAGTCCTGACATAAAAAATATCCGTGATGATATGACTATAACACCTTGGAGATCAACACAAGGAGTGAAGGATGATAAACTTATCATAACTATATTATCACGTGTTAGGTCGAGAGAATTGTCAATGGAAGAAATGTGTGATGAATTTAAAAAGTAAGCTTGTTGACTTATTTTTATTTATGTTAGGACAAGAAAATTAATTATTTTAGTTAACATATCAGTTTAAAATTTTTTATTTTTTTATTTAGTCACAAGGTGTATATGAAAATACAAGAGGAAATGGTCAATATGTTGAATGAAGAAAGTTGGGATGATGTTAAACTCAACTATCCAAATTCAATCTCTTCAACAGTATTGAAACAATTTTTTTGTTGCATTCGAAAATGTATGTTGATTTATTACATTCGTATTATTCATTTGTAAGTTAATTTATTTATATTTTAATAGTTTTATATGTGTGTGTGTGTGTGTGTGTGTGTGTGTGTGTGTGTGTGTTTCATTCAATCCTCTAGAAAAGAATGCAGATGGAATACTTGAAACTTTCAAAAAAATTATTCAAAAAGCCAGGTTTGAAAGAGAAAGAAGGAGACATGTGTTGGGACTCAGAAATGTCGTATTTCCATCCACCTTTCTCTTCATCATTCTTCACATTTCATTGCCACATTAACCTTTCATGATACCATTTTCATAATTAAATATGGGTTTAACCTTATTATTTTCCAAATCATTTATTTTAGTATTAAAAGGGAATTTGTGATTAAATATTAGAAAATTGACATGTTTTCATATATATCTCAAAAATGTGTGATCTTTGTCATGCGTAGGAATATGTGAAGGATTAATTCAAAATACTTATCAAATACTTCCTCCACCATTTCAAGATTTGAGGAGATAATTCAAGCCTATTCCAAGAACAAGATCTTGGAGATATGGATAATCATATCTTATCCAAGATATATGAGAGATATGTGTGAGGATTTGAAGGGATTATATTTTGTAATATTGGGAAATTGGTTGAGAGAAAAGTGGATCTATAATTATGAGATGCTTATCTTCTTTTCAAACATCTCATGTATAAAAGAGAGTGCTCTCTCTTCATGAGAGGGGGGGAATTATTATGATGTAATAGTGGTTCTTGGAGGAGACTTATTATGATGTATATTAAGAGAATTATTATGATGTAGATTGGGAAGAGAATTGTTATGATGTATATTTGATTCATTCAAAGACTCTTTTTGTAAACCTACTTGTTGGAGATTAATGCAAGTTTGAATTCAGTGATTTTGTGTCTCTTAGAAGTTAGCATATGTTGATCTCAAAGCTTCCATGTTGGCATCGGCAAGGGCCACCAATCCATCTTGGTAAGCTCATTGTAAATTGTTAGTGTAGATTTTCATTGCATGTACTTGTTATTTTGATGTCATGTTATTTTTGATTTCACTATTCGACTTTGTTGCAAGGGGTAATGCAGGAATAGTTGGATCTCCATATTTCACCATACATGAGATTTTATGGAGCATCTGACTACACTTATCTTTCTTTTTCTAGAATTGATTAGGTTACATCTTGCTAACACATGCACAATCAAGACCTCCATCTCTCACCCTGCATGCACCTATAATGGAATGTTGTGAATGTGCAAAGAGTTAATTACTATTAGTTTAGTTGATCGAGGAGATAGAATCAAAGTTCATATTTTCCTTTCATGAGCCATCAATGAACATGTCCATCACCTGAGAAAGAGCTTTTGCTTGTTTATGAGTTTTTCTTTCCAACTTTCGAATTGTGTGAAAATTGCTATTTTTAAAAGTGTGTTGGTTTCTAAATGGTTTTATTATCTAAGCTACACTAAACAGACATACAAACCTATCTGTTATCGGCACATATAGTGCATCAACTCTACTTATTATGAATCTCGGTTGATAATTTATGTTTGGTATTATATTATGCATATAATTGCACCAACATTTTGGCGTCGTTGTCGAGGAGTTGTAAATGGTAATAGGTAGCATTTGAATTAGATTTCTTTAATGATTTTGGATTGGTTTTATGGATGACCTAAGGGAGGATAAAGATGGTAAGACAAGAGGTAAGAACCTGTGCATCCATTTTAGTGGGGTTGCTCTAAAGTTAGGTTGTCCTCTCCCTTTTATGCAGAAGTGTGTTTCTCCTTATTTTATGCAAAAGTGTGTTTTTATTTATGCAAATTTAATTTTTTATTTATGATGAGCTAACTTGTGTGAGCCAATAACCTGGTGACAATAGGGTCTCATTAACACAAGGATTTCAAGTTTGGTGTGTTTCATTTTTACAAATAGTTTCAATTTCTTAGTTGTAAAATTGAAATCTTTGATGATAAAACATTCTCCTTTTTCAATATGGTTTAACTATGAGTATAAACTTAGAACAGCTCACTCAGATCCATGCAAAGGTTAGGATCTCCTCTTCTCACAAAGAGGAGACCTTGACGACAGTTGAGGGCTTAATTACTCCTCCAGGAACAAACGATGAATCAAGATACGAAGAAGCTTCCATATTCAATGAAGAACAATTAGGTGAACAAGAGGTCGAGGAGGACAATGTGGAGCTGCAACATGATCTAAGAAAGACATATTCTTCCCACAAAATCCTTATTTAACAATGGTTTCAAGCAAGTACGATGTTAGATCCATTTAGTTTTTCTTTTTATTTTGTTAATTTATAGTTTCAACACTTAATTTCGCACGTTTATGTATATTTTCGATTGTCAATTGCAAAATTCACACTGAACATATTCTTATTAATGTTCCTCTTAATGTATCATCTAGTGACTGGAAGTTTTTCACTCTGGGTGTATATTGGCTTACAAATAATATTTCATCTCTGCAAATTATTTTCAAGGAAAAGAAAAGAAAATTCTTGGTTGTTGACACTGAGTGGTTTTTCCTAACCCCATGGAGACAAAAGCAAGGGAAGTAGTGCACAAAATCCACATAATGCACTTATCCTAAGTTCTGGAGCAAATATAAATTTGTACTCATGGAGTAAAGACAACACATAAATGAATGGTTGAGAGGTTGGTGCTAAGATCTATGGTTCAGAAGCTTTTCCAGACCCCCCTCGATCGTTCTACCTTTAATGGTAGCGGGGGGGGGGTCTGGAAACAGGTATAAAGAAGGTGCACGTCTGAATAGCCAAAGCACCAGCGCTTTCATCAACGACTGAGATTGAATTCTAGACCCCCTTGACTGGTCTGTTTTTAATGAAAAGGGGGGGGTCCGGAATGGAATTTTTCTCTGGCGGGCCCCTATCTCTACATGGCAGGAATATATTGGTCCTAACTCCCATCACTTACCATTCATCATTTCCTGACATACCCCGTCACCTCATGACATCATCCTCCATTTACCTGCCACCCATTCACGAATAAATGAACTTCAGATAAAAGGAAAAATCAAATAAGTTAATTAGATTAATTAATAATCTTAGTATAATTAGTTAAATAACCTAGGTTAAATCTTGTTAAAAATAAATTAATTAATTAATCAATTAATTAATAAATTAGGTTGATGTTTTATTAATTAATATTAAAAACAAAACAAAATAAAATATATAACAAAAAAAGTAATAAAACAAATTATATTAAAACATATAAATTAAAACAATTAAAATATAACAAAAATCAAACAAAAAACGTAAACCAAATAATAAAACATGTAATAAAAACAAAAAATTAAAAATTAAACTATCCTAAGTCCTTCCCACCCCATGCACTCACTTCCCTAAATCAATTTAAATCAATGGTTATTAAAAATTTCAGACCCCCCCTCACCATCCGAAACTTAACGAGAAGGGGGGGTCCAGAATGGTTGATTTAATTAAACCACCCTTGGACAGGTGTCGCCCCCTCAAGCCAGTGGACTTCCCCCCCCAAAAAAAACCACTTACCACCTCAGTGGGGGTCCGGAATACCGCCCTCCCGAAAAAAAACCGCTTTTCCCAAATTTCACCATTTTTTGCCTGTTCAACATGTCTTTTTTCGGAGGAACTTTGGGCAAATGAAGATGGATTTTAAAAATCCAAGATATTTTTTTACTCAGCATGGGCTGAAGAACAAAAACCTCTCTCATTTTTTTCACAAGTTCCACGAACAGGGAGAATCGAAGCCATCTTTGAGGCCCTCTTTTCTAGTTTTTCATTTTTCCTTTACAATCCTGATTTTGCGAGAG
>JASDQU010014305.1:54919-78675 GCA_032191745.1 Picea mariana
ACCACCTAAAAACAGAGGGGAGGTGCTATCGGTAGCACCGTTTTTAAAAATAGGGTAAAAAATTGCCCCCCCCCACCACAAAAAAAAAAATAACTCTATAGAGTTCTCTTTAAGTTGGTAACTATGTTAAGTATTATGAAGGTCTCTTGGCCTATGTTCCTAATTCAACATCTGTGTAATGTTTGGAAAACGTGGTCTATTATTTTTGCATATTTTTTCTTGTTGCTTCTATTCTAGTTGATTATTCTTCAAATAATGATAGTGAGGATTAAAATGTACCTTTATGTGCCTACCTTCCACTAGTTAATTCCATTGAACTTGAACCTACACTAACCGCATAGCTTACTAGTGGGTTATTACAACATAAGGAGTGGCTAGTTATATTAATAGTGATCATTTAGATAAACATTGTAAATGTTGATTGTTCCATGATCCTCCTATATTTTTTCTTGATTTTCATATAATTATTATACTAAAACATTTTCATAAAATTTTGGCGATCCATATTTGGATATTGAAATGAATAAAGAATGGCATTATTTAATGGTGAACAATACTTGATATATTGTCCTTCCATAAGGAAGGAACATACTATATGTAAATAGTCATATAAAACTAAGTATATAATAGATGCAAGTGTAGTAAGACATATGTCCTAGTCACTTACCAAAGAATTTTCTTAGGTAGAAGGAGATTTCTATAATAAGACTTTTGCTAATATAGGAAAAAATAATTTTGTCTACCCTATTCTAACCCCTATAGCTTCATATAATAAAGAGTTTCATCAATGTTATGAGGAAAATATCTCTATGGAAAGGGGTAAACCACAACATATGGAATGACATGCATAAATCAACTCTAACCCCAAGTATTCTATATAAAACAAATGCTAACAACACAAGGCTATGAGCCTACTTCATCCAGACGTTCGATGAAGACCGTCGTTGCACACACAACCCAAAGATTTATACCTACAAATTGTCCTCAACAAGCAATATACGAAATCATATAGTGATAATGTATAATTTTAGCATATAGATTAGAAAAATCCATTAACATACATGAAAAATACACCCGTGGAATAATAATTCAAAAAATTGCAAGATATCATTTGGATGAGAAAATAATATTTCTATTAAAATAGTCAACAAAATTACATAGGTCCTTATAGCTGGGCTTCACCACTTCAATCCTCCACTAAAGTAAATCTCATATAAAGGAGTCAATAAGGTTCTCCATCACAAAGAAGGAAGATCTTTGGGGTTGAATAAGAAGTTTATACTTTCAAGAACAAAGAGATGTATACTCAATATGAAGAAAAATTTATATTGAGTGTCTTTTCTCTCAAAGTTGAATTGCTCCCACCCTCAAGGCTTAGGATATGGCTCAATTTATAGACCTCAAATAGAACTGAAGGCCCAAGTCAGAGAATTTCCAGTATGTGGAAGGTCAAGGATCACATATCTCGTGACATGGAATGGAAACCCAACATTATTTGAAATTTTGAGCACCAAACCTGATGTACGTAGACTATAGTGGATCAGCCTATGTATACTCTTGTTGTAAACTGATAGGGAGCGTATATGTGGAAAAATATTTTTTTTTGGCTATATAAGGTGCAAAATGGGACTTCAAGTCTACATAGGGAAATGGAAAGGCTATCTAAGAAAGTTTCATGGAGTGAGGAGACATTTGTTGTAACATATGCCCCCTAATGTGTGAGGTCATAGGAGTATCTATGATGGCCAAAATACATTATAATTCCTAGAAGTTGAGTAATGGAGACTCAGTTTGAAGTACTAGTTACTCATGAGAATATTACAATCTATAAATACTTTGTACACATGGCTACCAATATGAATTACACTACAAATCCATGTGGAAATATATAAAATAGATGTTCATGGCCATGAATAGGAAATACAAAGAGGACCTATTCCATAGATTGTCATAGTCATGAACAAGGAATAGTGGAAACTAGTGTCGAAATCAATCTAAAGATATCTCTATACAATGCAGTACAAACTAATCTCCCATGATCATTGAAGTCATAAAGGTACTGGTCCAATGAAAGAGAACAACATATGAGAAATGTTACTACTATAAGTTAGAGGTATTCTACACTATCCGCTGAAGGTGCAAGTCGACATAATGTGAATAGAGGAGTTGAGTTTGAACACAATGAGGCTTTGTTTGATTACCGATCATTAAGGTATATCGTTAAGAAACATGAGACAAACTACCGATAATAAAAGTAGGTATAAGGGCATCAATTACATTATACAAGTGTGAATAAGGGTGTTGAGGTCAAACACTTGAAGAATCCATCTATTATGAGATATTGATGTATTCCCAATTGTCGATGGCAAGAGAACCTACCACTAATGAATGCAAGCCTCTAAGTACTCATAAGACTCTAGGCCTCATTTCCATAATATATGGGTTGAAGTCGATGGAAGGAGACCCACTAAAAGGAGAGCAATAGGAAATCTCTCATCATTCAACATGAAGTACAAAGAAATAGATTGATGATTAGGAGGAGATTGAACAAATAGGATGTTCACGAACAAATGACCTTGTGCATCCCTCGCATGCAACAAATGAAAGTAGTGCATGAAATAGACCCTCTAAATAGAATCCAATAAGGAAAATTGTAAAAAAGGAGAGGAAAACATCAATAAAGCTAATGAAATCCAAGAAACTACACGAAACCCAACATGTGAATATATTTATTGTCGTTGAACACAAGGGAAATCCCTGATTCAGTGACCAATGAGAAAATGTCATTTTTTGGGTTCAAGGTTACCTACCCATAATGAAAGTAGGACTAGGGTGTATGGTAGGACTACAACTTCATGTGACTCTCAGATAGACTAAGGGTATGGCCAACATGTAAAGTAAATGTTTATGAGCAATGACTGACAAATGATTATAGACTTCCTTGTAACAACAGCATGAGACATATGGATAACTCATGTAGCATAGAATTGATGATAAAATTTGTGATGCAGGAGGCATCAACAAACTCTCCATAGGGATTGCAATAATAACTAGTCATAGGAGTAAACTCTAAGTAACGAGATCAACTTCCTAAGGTCATTCTAAACCCAAAATTTGGATGACAACGGACTCAAACGTTTGTGCTCTATTAGAAGGTGACTTTACTGATGTTGATATGGGATAATATTCTTTTCCCGCTTGTCTTTTTTTTTTTTTTTGATAGGCTAACGAATGATATAATACATGAGAGGAAATGAGTGTCACAAGTAAAAAAATATCTCAAAGAATGGAACATACCTATTCTCAATGCAAGGAAGTTCACGCGGGGCATGGAAACTCGGGGGGGTGTTTCCACTAAAGGTATAGGGTGTCAAGATGATAATGAGATATAGAAGGCTCTACTTGGTTGGTGATGAAATTTTTTTAGGTAAGAGGCTTATAACGAGAAAGAGGGAACCGAAACTAGGATCAATACTACAAGAAAGATGATGGAATGCAATTACGAATTAACACCAAAAAATGTCATTTTTCATAGATTTTGTTCCCTAAGTCTAAAAAAGTATGAAATAATACCCAGGATAACTCTTCTACTCAATGGTGACTAAAGTATTCCTTTTTCTTAAGTAGTCTACTTAGTCCGAAAAAGGGTTAAACTTATACCAAATAGACTTCCTTTCTAATCCATTTAATGAGTGTTAAAGAGACAAGTTCACTCAAAAATATTTTTGTTTTATCAAGAGTCAGAAAAGAGATTAACTAACACTTGAGGGGATTCCCATAGGTAATGGTAATAATTCTTGTGAGTAATAATATGGGATTCAAACACAAAGTCATATTGGGACTATAAGAAACTCTCGATCCTATGGAATAACTTCTACATGGGCACCAAATGGCTCAAAGGTTCTAACTAGGGCACCCATGTTTGGTAAGCCTCTACAACTTAATAATGACACTTCTAGTAGCAGTAAGAAGGTTATGTGAATGGGTTTGTACCTAGGGTGTATGGATCATGGCCATAGGATGATGCAAAAGTGAAAAACAAAGTGAAAAAGTATCCTATATGCCCATGGAATAATATACTCGCCGAAGGCATGAACAAGAAATATGACGCTGGAAACCGCAAAAAATTGTGGTCAAAATCACCAAAAACCAAGTCTTTCCACTGCACTATGTGTCCGTAAGCTCAAAAATTAGCACAAACTGTAGGAAGTGGGTAAATATTTTCTACTAATAGTTAAAATAGACCATTTTACCATACAATTTGAGTTTTTTCACCGACATAGTACATTTTAGGCCATTTTTCCCAGGATATTCATGGGTCGATTGAGGGAAATATGATCAACAGAATCAACAACTGTCTAGACCAAGTAAGTTTCCATCCCCTCTACCTCAATTTAAATGGTTTAAATTTCAATTTTAGGCCCCAATGTTTTAGTATTAGAGGGTGTAAGATGGAAACTAGAGTGTACGTGGGTGAAATTTTGAAAACAAAATCCTACACATGAGTATGCAAATTTATATGCAACTGTTACCAAGTCATCCYGCACACAAGTYCGTGAACAACATTTTTGAAAGGTTTTAAATCAAAAAATGGTTTATCCTTTGTAGGATRGTGATTGAATGGAGGGAGAAGGAGAATGGAGAGATATATGGAGTAGTGGAAAGGGATGAAAGCACCCAAGAAAATTTAAAGAGATGTGGCAGTTATAAATTTTGGGATCTCAAGGGAATGAGGGCTCAAGTGAGGTTACTCTAGTTTCTAGTAAACTACTAGGATCCGGAGATAGAGTCCTTCAACCTCGATGGGAAACCATAGAGGATGGAAGTGAATCATATATACTTCATCACATGATTCTCTCACCTAGGTGAGGTAGTGAATCTTAAGGCCCGAGGGGCTGCGGTTGGTATCACTATGGATGAGTACATTGATACCCATTTTGTTGCAGACACAGATAAAGTAGGGAGCCAATTCACAATTAGGTCGATCGTGAACTAAAGCTTAAAGATCGTCATTATTGTACTCACATGGATTTTGGGGTCAGTCTCGTTGAACTAGGAATCAAGGCCACTCATGTTCTATGYAGTGGAGTGCTTAAGACGCATTGTTTATGACTAGTGTACCTCATTGTTGGCTAACATGAAGATCCATTTTATGGATTGCAAACAATATAAAATGAGAAATTTGAGACTTGCATCCATGAGGGATGATTTTAAGGATGGAAATTTATTTTAAAATATAGAAGAATTGGCGAATCTTATTAATCATTCATATGCCAAATATAAATGTTTGGCGATATTTTTATTAAAAAAAATTCAAATTTCTAAGGATTTTATATAGTTTTTATAAATTTTTGGCGATTTCTAAGGTAAATTAATTTTATCCTATAGAATTTGGGTGAATCATTTTAGAATAGAGAATATGTTTTTGGGAAAAACCATGGAAAATTAGCCCATGAGCGAAATTTATCCCCTAAAATCATCCTTGGGCATCCACTCTTTGTAGTTTTTTATTTGAGAGGGTTCTAGGCTTAATCCCTAGAGTAGATATTACTCCACATGGACAACATGATCCATCTGTGTCACGCTGGAATGACGTGATGAGGTGACTAGGAGTTGGTAGGATGCCAACCCCCTACAATGATGAGTTCTTTTTCTAGAGGTGCCAATAGGTCATGGCCATTGACAACTACCCTTGTGATGGGATCGACTACAAAGGGGGTCCAGACATGTTGTTTCTACTAGGTTCCACCTACAGTGATATTGATAAGAATTTTTTTTATATATTTTGTTTCTTTTGTGTTTTTCAAAATATAAAAAATGCAAATATTTTTATATGGTATCAAGTATTAACAATTCATTTTTTATGCATACATAGGTCCATGACGACCAGAGGGATTCCCATGACATTAGCGGAGGGGCCTAGGATATGATAAAGTGAGCAAATTTTTTACATTTTTGTTAAGAAAACCTACATTAGCTTAAGGTGTAGGGATTTGGAATAGGTTGAAAGGAGAAATTTCCAAAAAAACTTAACAAACAAAGGATTTATGGGATCCCCCTCTCACACAGGGGTTACGCACGAAGTCGCGTTCGGGAGAGTTACGGATATTATCCCTCTGTGGTTCAACCATTCGTAGTAGTTAGATCATATATTGGGGGTTGTTATTGAGATTCAACTATCTTCATTTGGTCTGAGTGCTTCGTGAATTTTGAATCTGTTCGGGGTCCTCTGGAGTTCTATCGGTGCACTTGTCCTCACTTCTATTGAAGGATTTCAGACTTGTTATCCTTCCCATACGTTCAGACTGGACTCTCGATTATACCTTCCCGGGGTTTGAATGTGAGTTGGTGACCTTAGTATCCATAATATTTAGGGTATTACATGAGGTGATAGTTAAGGGAAGATTCACTATACCTAGAACAGATGTTGGTCAAACTCACCCGAGCTCCTTGGAGGGTAAATCCACATTTACTGTGTGGAAGCTTGCACCAAGGAATATGTCCAGTAAGAAGGTCACCAACATAACTGATCCACCTGCTCTATCCCCACCCCTTCCTATTTTGATCTCATGATGTTTAATTTCATCACCCACTAGTGGTTTCATTGTGGGAAGGTTTGTTTGATTGTTTGTTTCTTAGATTAATAACGTGTGTTGTTTGTGTTACTTAGTGGACCTTAGGTTGAGTTAGTGTTCATGGCATCATCTCCTGAGAGTACCAATGGAGGAACCCCTTGTTTCAGGGAACCTTACTCCTTTCCTTATTTTGGAAACTTTGGTCCTCCATACATTGCCACACTGAGTCTTCCGGGACTCACCATCGGATTACCGGTTTGGTTATTCCCCACTCCGGTAATCTCAAATCCTCCAAGTGATTCAACTGCACCTAATACTTTATATGTCAGTACACCACCCACACATCAACCTCGTGTCGTCCTTTCTCCTTCTTCGCCTGTTAGGTCTCCTTCCATTTCTCCTTCTTCGCCTAGTGAAAGATCTCAAGCGAGTAGCTGGATTGATAAGAAGAAGAAGAAACGAAAAGAGAAGAAGAAGAATAACCTGAAAAATACCAAGCCTCCAACAACATCAGATGTTGGATCCAAGAAAACAACTATTGTTAATAGTACTGGGAGTGTTGATGAAATCAACAAGATTAAAATGAAGAATCAAAAATCCAAATTCCCTTGCAGTCTTTGTAAGGGTGTCCACTTTCTGAGGGATTTCCCTTTTCTTACCAAAGTCTTAGAAATGTGGTCCTCCACATCATCATCCCCTTCTAGACATGTCGATAATGCCCCATCAACTAGTGACGTTAAGGTTGGAAAGAAGAAGACAGCTGTCAAATTTCCTTGTATGTTCTGCAAAAGTGATCATTATTCTCACATTTGTCCTTATATGGACGAGGCTTATTCTCTTTTGGAAAAGATTAATCTTCCAATAGGTTATCATAAGATTTCCCCCATTCCTTCATTAGTTGATGGAATGGTCAATCCGATTCCATCCTTCGTCCATCCGGTTGATCAGGTGGTCAATCTAGTTTCATCCTCAGTTGAACCACTAACCCAAATGGTCGATGCATTTCAACCTTTCGACCCCATTCTCCCCTTGGAGAATGAAATACAAGTGATCGATTTGATGTCGCCATTGGTCATTCCCACTCCTCCCTTGAGGAGTTCCAAAGTGGTCGATTTGGTTTCGCCATCAGTCGATCCCACTCTTCCCATGAGGAGTGTCAAAGTGACTGATCTAGTCTCACCCTTCATCCGAAGAGTGCCAAAGTGGTTGCTTCAGCTACATCATCAGTCAATCCCACTCTTCCTATGAAGAGTGCCAAGGTGGTTGATCTGATCCCATCATTGATCGACACTACTCTCCCTCTAGAGAGTAAACTTGATTCTACCCACGTTTTTCTCTTTCATACATGATCTCCCATGCTAGGGGGGCATTCCTCCTCCTGCGAAAAACCCTCTAAGTAATGAAGCCATCCTTTTTGATTTGGGTGTGCTAACTGGACCTCATCTTCCCTCTCATAGCCCTTTCAAAATTATAGTACAATTTTTTGGTCGGGACGTTCCTCATACGTTAATAGATGAAGGTTCACCCGTTAGTATTTTTTCCTCTATTGCTTGGAAAGCTTTGGGTTGTCCTCATCTTGCGTCGGTTACACAAAATCTATTAGCTTTTAACAAAAGAAACATTCAACCTTTAGGGACCCTTCCTCTGTTTCTAATAACCGTGGGAGGGAAAACTATCTTTATTGATGTCATGGTAGTCCGAGACCCCTTGGATTTCTCTTTACTCCTTGGGTGAGAATATGTCTATGCCATGAAATCTATTGTGTCCACTTTGTTTCATGTGATATATTTACCGCATGATGGAATAATGGTGACTATTGATCAACTTTTATTTTTTGGCCTTAACTTGACCATCAACCCAATGACCTCCCTAACTGGGTCTTATATGTAGATGGTATCACCCCTGCCACAGGTCAATTATGTGGAATTCTCTCCCATGACATCAAATTTTGATGAATTAGATCCATTCGTTGACATGGTGATCTCTTCAGTAGGGCTATTCGAGCCTAATATCCTTACCCTTGACGAGATCCTCGACATGTGTTCTTTTCAGAGCATTCTTCTTCCATCCAATGAAGATATATTGGAAGCCATGACCAAGTTTTGTCCCTTGACATGGTGTCCTTTTGACGCATTATCCTCTTGGAAGCCATGATCAAGAAGAATCTATGAAGCATAGTTTCTCCTCTTTGTGGCAAGATCGTTAAAAAATGAAACAGAGGCTTTGAGCATAGTTTTCCTCTTTGTAGGAAGCTCATTAAAAAAAGAAATGAAATAGAAATTATTATGTCAAGATAGTTAAAAAAGGAAACAGAGGCTTTGAGCATAGTTTTCCTCTCTGTAGGAAGCTCGTTAAAAAATGAAATGAAATAGAAATTCTTATGTCAAGATTATTAAAAAATGAAATAGTCACCTCTCCTATGAAGTCAAGTCTTTCGCTAGGTCTCATATTTGAACCTTCATTTAATCCACTTGTATCCTTTCTCTCCATCTAGTATGGAAATTGGTGACAACCTCAAAGCCGGTGAATGAACTGAAGTTGGGGGGGGCATGTCTCCATCCTTTGATTATCATTCTATAGTTATACCACTAGATTTTCTAGCTAGGCGCAGAGTACCAACCATCCCTGGGTTTCCATACCTTTGGAAATTACGTTGGGAATTTACAAGCATTGTTTAATTTTGTTTCAAGCTTGTGTAAAAATGAAACCAATACCGATCTTAGTCTTTGTTCTTTCTTGTTCTCATAAATATATGAGAATAAGTTATTGAGCTTAGTATTTGTTCTTTCCCGTTCTTGCAAAAAAATGAGAATGTAACCAAGTATACTTTTATCACTTTTTCGGACTCATAAAGGTTATGCGAAAAATGAACCCCTTGGAGTCTCCTTTAACCTTTTTTTGAACTCCCTAAACATGAAAAGATTGCTGAGTGATCTTGCTTCCTTTCACACTCATTAAAAGGTTTGAAAGGGCGTATTTAGAGTCATGATTTATCTCTTTTTCGGCCTCACGAGACTAACATTATGAAAAAGGACCACACTAGAGTCATCTTGAAGTTCTTTTTAAACTCTCTAAATATGAAAAATCACTGAGTTTACCTTCTCTGGACTCGTTAAACAATCATACATTGAAGGGTCCATATGGGACCGAACCCTTACTTCTTCTAGTTCGTCAAAAAAATGAAGAGGGAATTACTTAAGGTGAGTTATAACGAGCATGTGCTACCCTCCTCGAGCTCATTAAACTAAAAAGAGGTACTCATCTATCTGGATGGGGGAAAAATTGAAGGAAGCAAGCCAAGCAGTTTTTGAGAACATTAATAGTAATCCTTACAGTCGCCCTTGAACATGGCATTTTGATCCGCCAAACCTCTGCACTAAACCAATCCTCTGATTTATTTACTCATTTGGGTCACCCAACGAAATTCATAGTATCCACTGCATCGTCAAAAGTTTTAGTCCATGTCATGTTTCTATTGTTGTGCCCCAATGTTCAAGGGAAGTATTTGCCTCGAGATTCAACCATCACAAATATCTTGTTTCAATACCCGT
This sequence comes from Picea mariana, assembly GCA_032191745.1. Taxonomy (NCBI): domain Eukaryota; kingdom Viridiplantae; phylum Streptophyta; class Pinopsida; order Pinales; family Pinaceae; genus Picea; species Picea mariana. Next base: position 65,046 of record JASDQU010014305.1, read on the forward strand.
GTCAGTCCATGTTGATTTGATATACCAATTTACATCTCTATGTCAGTTTCGTGTCGTTGATGGGGGATACATCAAGGCCCTCCTTCGACGAGTCTATTCCTGTCAACTTCAACACATTATCTGAGAACTAAACTTAGAAACCAATTAGTACCTTGGGACCTACATGCCTCAATGGTAGGCCTCCTCACATCCGACATTGGGTTTACATCATTGACCTCTGATTGGATAATTCCATGGATGTTCAACCTCATCTCATCCATTCACATTCATTGGAATGTACTAGAGTACCTTGGGAATCATTGACATCAATGGTGATTTCCCTCACGCTTGTTAACGGTTAACCTCATTGATCGGTAATCAAGTTGTTTCTGCCATGTTCGAAATCAGGACATCTATTCACATGGTTAGATTCGTACTATATAAGGATCGGTAAGAAGACCCTGGGTTGAGTCATCAGTCTTATATGTACTTTGCCCAGGTTGCGACGAAGTTTCTTTTTTAACATTGACACATATACTGTTACATAAATTCACTTTGTATTGGTCGTGGCTATGTCTTGCCGTCTCAGAGATCCACTATGTATTCTTCATGGCTATGACCAGTTCAGGTCATAGGAGTATAGATCCACATTGTATCTTCAGTGGCTATACCTTTTTGTCAATATAATTATGGATTCACAGTGTATTTTATGGCAGCCATACCTTGAAAGTCTTTATCACTCAATCATAGGTATGCATGCCTTAGGTTTTGAAACATGTCATAATATTTGTTTGATGCTTGTGTGCAGCTTCTACCAGGTTCTCTGCGTCCTTTCCCTTGCTTGAAAAATTCTACAAAGTACTTCAGTCGTCATGTATTTTAACTCCGCACTTTGGGGGGAAATTTGTTACACCACAAAATTACTCACTCCAATGATGACCTATTGTCGACATCGTCAATGTTGCAAGTATCGCATATTGGTCAAAAGTGTTGAAAAAATTATACTGTTATATTGCCTATGTCTCCTCTCTAATGACATCATAAGGACAATTAAGACACCTCAAAGACTATTTTTGAAGAAGAGAAATCAATTGACAAGGAGTACAAGTATTTTGCCACTGAAAAAGTCACTTAAAAATCATTTTTGGAAGGCAACGCTCCCCTATACATTGTCAGGGAGTTCCAGTGCTCCCTGGTGTTCTTTGGGGGATTTTTACAACACCCTTTTCCCCATTTTGGGGGAGCGCTACCCTTTCTGAGGGAATTTTTGTTTTTTGAGAGAAATCAGGGAACAATCCTCTCAATTTTTGAAGGTGGTTGGATTCGAATCTGAGGTCAAGGAATGATATTAGGGAAGATCCACAACTCAAGGAGAGTAATCCTAAACTTATCCCAAATATCTCTCAAGTGGTTGGGCCTCTCTAAGATTATATAAGGAGGCCTCCTCATGGTGAAAGGAGATATGGAGATTGAAAATTATACCTAACTTATGATCTCATAAGAAGGCATAGGATATAAAGACATTGTGAAGTATCAAACTTATGATCTCATAAGTGAGATATCATTGAAGCATCAACATTTTGTGTGTGTATTATTTGATCAAGGGTCTGAACAAAGGGATCTTGGTGAAGCTACTGCACTACATTTATGGCTATAAGCACCACTTTGTTCTCATTAATATAAATCTATGCTTGACCTGTTTCCTTTAAAGTTTGCATACATTTCATGAACTTCTTTCCTTCATAGATTCATTATGAATCTAATCATTATAGAGTAGGAAGTATTGTTTATATTTATCATTGTACCACAGGACCTTCTGAAGAACTTGGAGATCAAGATCAACCTAGATCAAGCAAGGACAAACATCGGTAAAAAGGTATTTACTATTCTTCCTTCCTCTCCTTTGATAGTTTATCTTTGTAAAAAGGAATGTTAGTGTCCACAACAACATTTTATGTCTTGGAGTTAAGAGTTTAAATCCCAATACAAAATCCATAGGAATCCCTAGTGGAGTCACCAATTTCTTTTACAGAGAAATCCCCATGCGGGCAAGTGGATTCTATCCTAGGGTTTAAACTCTTAACTCCAAGATAGAAAATTCTATTGTGGACACTGACATTCCTTTTTATAAAGCTAAACTATCAAAGGATAGGAAGGAAGAATAATAAATACCTTTTTACAGACGTTTGTCCTTGCTCAATCCAGGTTGATATTGATCTCCAAGTTCTTCAAAAGGTCATGTGGTACAATGAGAAATAACAACGATAATTCCTACTCTACCATGATTAGATTCACAATTAATCTATGAAAGAAACAAGTTCATGAAATGTATGCAAACTTTAAAGGAAACAAGCCAAGCATAGATCTATATTAATGAGAACAAAGTGGTGCTTACAACCATGGATGTAGTGCAATAGATTCACCAAGCTCCCTTTGTATAGACCCTTGCTCAGATAATCCACACAAATAATGTTGATGCTTCAATGGTATCTCACTTATGATATCATAAGTTTGATACTTCACAATTTCCTTGTATCCTATACCTTCATATGAGATCATATGTTAGGTATGATTTTCAATCTCTATATCTCCTTTCACCATGAGGAGGCCTCCTAATATAATCTTTGAGAGGCCCAACCACTTGAGAGATATTTGGGATAAGTTGAGGATTCATCTCCTTTAGTTGTGGATCTTCCCTAAGATCATGCCTTGACCTTACATTTGAATCTAACCACCTTCAGAAATTGAGGGGATTCTTCCTTGATTTGTCTCAAGAAACCAAAATTTGCTCAGAAAGGGTAGTGCTCCCCAAAAATGGGGAACAAATCATTGTAACACTCCCCCAAAGAAGCCCAGGGAGTGATAGAACTCTTTGATAGTGTATATGGGAGCGTTGCCTTCCAAAAATTAATTTTAAGTGTCTTTTTTAGTGGCAAAATACTTGTACTCTGTGTCAACTRATTTCTCTTCTTCAAAACTAGTCTTTGAGGTGTCTTAAGTGTCCTTATGATGTCTTTAGAGAGACAACATATGCAAGATAACAATATGATGTTTTTGACACTTGCGAAACTTGTGACCAATATGCGACACTTGCAACACTAACGATGATGACAATAGGTCATCATCGGAGTGAGTAATTTTTTGGTGTAACGATGGATATGTGGAGAGAGTGTTGGAGAATGTTCAAGGTAACCTATCTCAATTAACACATAGGATTCCTATGATTCATGTGGAGGATCTCACAGAGGCGATGTAGTAGAAAGTGGTATGTGTACCCCGTGCATGGATGCGACTCTTCTGACATCTAGAAAATGTCGTAGTGTTCTATCATTATACACATTCAATCCCACAAGTGTATATGCCATGGTCATATTATATATCGACCATATACATATTATGAGGCTGTGAGCCCCATTTTGTACTATGACACCATATTTTTTGAACTAGAAAGGATGAAATATAAAAAAAATTGGTCTTTGGCTTTACTTATATATGTTATAATGTGTACATGAAGGAAAGTTATTTTTTTACTTAGTTATGTGACAAATTACAATCTAAAATATAATTATCATATGCATAGGATACATGATTAGAACTTCTAGGTATGTGATTATACGTAAGAAAATTAAAGTTTCATTCCAAAATTCATACCTGTAGGAATCATCAGAGTAAAGTAGGATCTTGCACATGATAAGTGTCGTTCAACTGACATATGACTAACTTGGAGTCCAAGAGAACCTCTAAAGACCAAACACCATGTGAAATGGCATTACATAATAGCTCTATAATGATGTTATACTCAACCACATTATTTGTTGATTGCTCCATATGAATGCCACCTGAATATGCCAGTTGGCCCTTGGGTGAGTAAATGACCCAAGCGACGGAAGCCATGTTTTGTGTATGACCACTGGAACCATCTAGAAATCCTAAGTAAATTTAAGACTTTGTTGACATCTTCCAACCAAGGGACAACTTGATAAGAAATCCAATGACACAAAGGAAAATATGTATATACACTAATATACACTAGTATACAAAAGTTCATGCTCAACCTTGAGGGCTCAAGCGTAATACCTTTTAAGGTAGATCCCATCATATTCTTCTAATTCATAGCATCCTTTCTCTAAGACACATCACATGATATAAGGATCGTGCCATATGGGTTTGAACTTGCCTACCCCAAGTGGTTCTTTTCCTTGGTCATAAAGGAGAACCAAGTCACCCTCAACGTACGATTGAGGAAAAACTCACTTATCATATTGAATGTTAACATGCCATTTATTCACTTTGATGGCTGTTTGACATTTCTCATCAAGACACTCTAGGTGTATGAGGCATTCTTCAAGATCAGATGTGTCAGTTAGGAGCTGAATTTCTAACTTAAGGGAAGGTATTTTTCATTCATTTGGCATAATTGACTTCACTCCATGTACTAACTGAAATGGAGAGAAACCGATGGAAGTATTTACCAATGTTTGGTATTCCCAAAGAGCATGGTAAAGCACCAGATGAAGTCAGATTTACTCTAGATGACAAGTTTTTGCAAGATGGTCTTGAGATATTTATTCACCTCCTCTACTTGTCCATTTTCTAGGGGATAATAAGGGGAATAATTACCATGCTTAAACCCCAATTTTGATGCTAACTCTTTCCTTGATTCATTTCGAAAGTGACTTCCATGATCAGTGACAATCTCTTTTGGGATTATGAATCAAGATTTAATCTAGTTGAATATGAAGAATGTTGCAATCTTACCTTCATATTTAATAGTAGGCATGGCCTCTTCCCATTTAGTAATGTAATCCACAACCATGATAATATGTTGGTTCCCCCTAGCCAAATCTAGGTTACAATCCATAAAATATACCCCCCATTTGGTGATGGAACCAACAAAGACGACTAGGGGGAGAGGGGTTGGGTGGAAGTGCATTTTCCAAGAGAACACCTGGCAAGGGTGACACTTCTTGATCAGTTACACACAATCTTTGTTTGGGTTTTCGCAATCCCATATAAAAGACAACCACAAGTCCCAATGTGACATTCATTGAGAATAGACTCAACTTCCTCACGAGTCAAGCAATGACATAAAATATTATCTACTCCTTGATGATACAAAGTGTCATTGATGATAAGGTAGTTTTTATCCTAATGATGTATATGTTGTCGATCATGTCTTGAAAAATGATGCGGTAGATTCAAGGTTTTAAGATAAATTATAATGTGTCCATACCAGGGTTCTGAAGATGAGATAAGGAAGATATGTTCATCCATGAATGAATCGTCATAAAAAATTTCCTCATCTAGTCAAGGGAAGTTCGATATCAACTCGGTAGAAACTAGTGATTTATTAGACTTTGTCAAAGTGAAATCAAGATCAAATTCTTGCAAAATACAATCCAATTATTTTATTTCCCCCCCTATGATACACTTGGTGAGGACATATTGAAATGTATTGATATCCGCAACTACAATAGTTTTTAAAAGTAATGCATAATTCCATAATCTTTGAGCCGCATGTATGGTGACCAAGGCTAGTTTCTCTGTGTGATATTATTTAAGTTCAAGACCAACTAGGTTTTTCCTAAGATAGTATACAATGTGCTTAGCATCCTCGTGAACCAAAAAAATACCAACCGTCCCTTCAAACGCGATATATAAATAAAATAGTCTCTACTATATTCCGGAGGCTTCAACAGAGGTTCTGATACAAAATCTTTATTAAGAGCATCAAATTATTCCTATGATTTCTCATCCCATATAAATGGAGTATCCTTCTTCAAATGACACATGAAACATTTAGTTAAATTTTCGTAGCTCACTATGAACTGACGCAAGAAATTAGCCTTCTCCTTTAAACCTTGAATTTGTCTAATGTTGCACAGGGAAGGCAATTGAAGTATTTCCTCAAACTTCAAAGGATATACCATGATCCCATGCTTAGACACTAAGAGTCCTAAAAGACAGCTATACCTAACGTAGAAGATGCACTTGTGAGGGTTCAACCATATGTGATAGTAACAACATCTCTTAAATAATAAACAGAGATGAGGGGAGTGATATACTCACTTGCAATAATGAGCGACAATATCATATACAAAATCTTTGAAAATATTCTTGATATCATGAAAATAAAGGGTAATTGGACATCGGAAGGTTGCTCCGACATTTTTAAGGCCGAAACACATTTTTTGGTATAAAGAACTAATGTCGAAGATGCACTTGTGAGGGTTCAACCAAATTTAATAGTAATGACATCTCTTAAATAATAAACAAAGGTGACCAAAGTGATATACTCTCTTATGAGAGTGAGCATCAATATCATCTAGTTAATATTTGACAATATGCTTGATATCATGAAAAGAAATGGTCATGGCACCTTGGAAAGTTACTTCGACGTTTTTAAGGACGAAAGGAATTTTATGGTATGAAAAAGTGCCCCAAGGAAAAATAAAGAACGTCTTATGTTGATCATCTTGTTTGATTTGAATTTGATTACACCTTGAAAATGCATCCATAAAACAAAAGACTTCACTTCTCGTGCGCTCATCAATAACATGGTCAATGAAAGGAGTTAGGAAGTTATCTTTAGGACAATCCTTATTCATGTCTCGAAAATCCATACATACATGAATAATTCCTTGATTTTTATTTATGGGAACATGATTGGACACCCATTCAATCATTGGAACCATGTAGATGAAACCAGCATTAAGTAACTTCTTTACCTCTTCCTTAATAGCAAGGGACTTCCTAGGATCAATAACTCTAAGATGTTGTCGAACATGTTTAGAATTCAGATAGGTTTTAGTCTCATGTTCAACAATGTTGGGGTTGATCCCCAACGTATCTTCATACAACCAAGTAAATACATAAAAAAAAAACTATGAAGAGATTGGTGTATATTTGAATTTCTTCAAGAGAACAATCTACACTGATATATATGTTCTCAATTTTCACAGGAATATGAGATATGTTGATCGTGATGGTAAGAGAAATAGTCACCATTTTTCCTTTGGCATAAATACCATGTGTATCTAGTGGAACCATAGTGTGATTGACCATCTCACTAAAGGTAGATCTAAAGTCATCATGTTTGAGATTAACAAGCTTTGGGAGGAAATAGGAGTGATGATTCATATCGTCCCAAGGCCTATTAAGACCATACATGGCCTCTAAGATGGCTTCATTTGAAGGTAAAGTATCATTGAGGAAATCATGAGAACAAGATGTTTGAATGGTCCATACAGGATCTAGAAAAGAATCCACCTCATCCATCTGCGAGGATGAAGGATATGAGTCAACAATAGCGTCAATAATAGACAGAGGAATTTCCATCCCAATGTGCGATTGACCTTTGTATGACATAGTCGAGGAAGGTAGGGTCTAAATATCATTGAAATATGAAGTACAAAAAGAAATAAATTTCATCGATGATGAAGACTCACTGGAAATGACATTAATATGGTGAATTAGTCCCATGAAATCAAGGTTACCCATCAAATGTTTTCAACATAATAATATATTGGGATAGATTCAGAGAGCTAATGTCTTTCCAATGGGTTAGGGACACCACACACATTGCATAACCTTCATTAATTATAGTGTGTTTGATGTTAATTTTCATGTACTCCACACGGATTTGAAAGGCCATGCATTAAAGTAAGAGAGGCCTAACATCCATGATATCCTCTACACCCATATATCCTATACCACTTCATCATCACTTTCCAAGATTTCCCTCTCAGCTAGTGCTCTATTTTTCCTATTAATCTTATATTGGTAGGGTCTTCCACTGCGGTTCATTCTCACTTTGTCCATTATTTCCTTGATTTTTTCTTCATCCATCATAATGGGGTCCATTTCTTCCTTTTTATTACCTCTATCCATATCCTTCTCCATATATCACATTGTCCTTAGTATTTAACACAATATCCCCATGTGTACATAGTTATTTAGCTAGTAGACTCCATTATAATCACACCTTATCATGCAACAAAATATTTATCGACATATAGAGTGATCTAATATACCTTCTTCTCGGACCCTTGAAAAACGCGTTCTCTACAATATTTTATTATTTTATAGTATCAACAACAAAGTCATAAATGAATCCTACAATACTATTGTCTCGCCAGAAATTGGCTATGTACATGAATTTATTATTAACTTTTTGTATATGTGCCATATTCTTACTATTTGATTTTGTTGGTCTTATACAATTATTTGGGTGAGTTCCTTTTAATCTCAATATCCACTTTTGCAGCATATGTGGAAATTAACAGAAAAATGCCTCATGAAGATTAGTAAACATGTACCTCTCCAAATATTGGTGTGGTGTATACTTAGGGTTTTTACTGTCTTTTTTCATAAATGTGAGATATTTTTTTGTCAAACATTGTTCTATGTAATATTTAGTGGAGTTCCATGGTATTAACATCCCCTTATAATACTGCATTCTCTTCGTTGTTATTCTCAGCAAGTCCCTTCCAATCTATTCTTCACATTTCTAGCCAATAAAAGAACCATTTGTTGGACATTTCTTGGGATGACTCAGATTATACTTTAGGTTTCCAACAAAAACATGCAAACCATTGTCCCTTCTACAGACCCAAAGGAAACATTGCATAGAAAGTGCACAATACAATCTCACCCGAGATGGCTTATGGGTGACTATAGGACCAAAATGTGTGAAATCTTGGAAGGGATGCTTTTGAGGTGATGAGGGAATTTTTTTATACCTTAAAACATATTACATCTATTATTATAACACATCATTATATCCATATCTACCATTCAATAATTATTTTCATTCATTTAATATTCATTGAGCAGTAAATATCTTGACTATTCTATTGTGCACTGCATTTTGACTACTAACAGATTAATCCATTCATAACTAAGAAATAGCAAGAAGTAACATGAGAATTCCACATAGAGACAAAACTTTTACCATGGCTCACCCCCACTAGGCCATCTCCACAAATATCTATCTTTCTTAGCTCTTTTATTATTCCTCATCAAATTTTATAGCGCTACGCACATTATAGTTGTGGTTGATAAGATTGCACTAAACTCCAAAGTTTGCGATATTACCATTTATTACAATGCATACCTCTGTCTCAAAATTTGACTCTAAAATCATTTAAAACATTAGATTCCTCTATTATCTCACTACTATCTATTTATATTACAAAAGGGGTTAATTACTCGTTACAAAAATGAACAAAACCATAACCCATGAACCCTAGGTTCAAACAATTTTACCATTTTATAAATCCCTAAGTCTTGTTGGTCTAAAATCCAATTTTTTTCGTCATTGATCCACATCATTTGTACTTTCTTTGAATCTTGTGTTTTCCTGACACTTGTTTTCCCTTCTTTTCGGTGTCTTCTCCTTTTATGCTCCATTTGTTAGTAGCCTTCATCAATTATTGTTCTTGTCCCAAAATGTCCTCTTCCAACATGGACGATATTGAAATTTATGTGGGAAAATCATACATACTTGAGTCTTGAAACCCTCCCATACCATCAAGGCATGTGTCTAGTCTACCCATGTCAAATTTCGACACATAAAAAAACAAATTGAATAAATTTCATCGTTGACACCATTCAATGCTCACTGTGTGGGGTACGTGGAAGACATTTGTGATCGGTGTATGTAACGGCCCTGTAGTCAAGACCCCAAGCGAAAAAAACTAGTGAATGATTTTTTTTTATTATTGTATTAGGGACATACGATAAATTAAGGAGGACCAAATTGACACGTCTCCCATTTTATTAAATAAACGAATATGAACCCCAAAAAAAGTGCCCCCCAAAATACTGCATTCATAAAATTAATGAAGAGGTATAAAATTTATGAATTAAAATAATAAACACACCCAAACGCATCTCCCTACTCATCATAGAATAATTTACAATGACATCAACCAGTCAACGAAGGAGGGTGACATGTAAACGTAAATTAGACCCTACGAATACATAGCACAAAGAAAGTGTCAGTTATAAATGAGGTGCTAAACCCAAACGCAAATGACATTATCTGTCATAACAAATTCCATGTCGAATAAAAACTAAATTATAAATTGTACCACCATTATAATTAGTGCGCACAAGGATTTTAAATCCTCGACTAGTCATACATCCCATCATTAAAATATGCATGATCATTAATTAGTCCAACTTGGAAACATCAAGATTCAGGGTGAAAGAGACTTCGGTTATTCCCAAGCCACAAGAGAAACAATTTTCACCCAGTACATTCATGTGCATTAGTATAACATAGTAAGTCAAGGCACAAAAAATTCTAAGCACATAACCCATCGTGCAACATTCATAATTTGTCATGGTGCACAAGATTTCTAGTTCCTAAAGTAATCCTATGCCCAACTTATCATCGTAATGATATTATCCCCTAATCTAAACATATTCGGGCATTACCAATATAATATTATTGGACAATAATCATTACTAAGGACACACCTTTGATACTATAGTTACACCAATAGAAATTATCGATGGGGTTTCTTATAAAAATCCAATAGAGGAAGATCATCATAGACTCAGTCCAAGTCACAAAATATATGCCCCATTTACAAATACAACACAATTGCAGATTTAATTCAATGTACTTTGATTCCTCTTTGTATAAATGCAAGATATGATTTCTACAACACCTGGTAATGCATTTTGTCTGTCTGTCTGTCCTCCGTAGCTCTTCAATTTTGTAGATAGATATAGGGGACCTTATAATGACACCCTCAAGTTAGAAGTTTTTCCATTTCACTGCGACTATAGAAGATACCAAGTTAGTTTTCTATACGTCCAATTATTTCCCATCTTAAAAAGTTTCATAAAAAACCATACATAAATTTACAATTTATATAGTGCATTCTGAGATAAATTGATGTGGGCTGCTGCATGGCTACACAAATCATCGAACAACAAATCCTTTTATCTTTAGTACATTCAAGACAATGGAAAGACACCTGGAGCTAATGAGGACATTGATGAATCTTTTTGGGAAAATAATCATGCTGGCATTAATGTGCTTCTTTCCAAGGTTATTACTAGTCCACAGTGCTTATATCAACTGTAATTGAATTTACAGACCTATCTATACTTACTTGTATGCGAGTGTTTTTAGGATTATTTGTCATAGAATATATCGTTCTTAGAATCATACCAAGAATGCACTGACAGATTCATTTGTAGCCTCTTAACTTGAACATATGATTTGACATGTTCAACACACTCCACGTTATTAATTCCCATTGACCCATTTTTCTATAATTATTTTGGGTTGTAGGTTGTTGGTTGGTTGGAGACCCAGAGGACCGAGCATGGAATTACTTTCATTATGTGTAAAGTGAATCTGATTGATTGAAGTATGTGTCGTTTTCCAGGTGGACTCATATACAGATATAATGTGAGTAATATGCAGAGCATGACATCGATATCATTTTTGGCTTTAGCATATGCGAAGTACGTTAGTGATGTGTCTAAAGTTGTGTGGTGTGAAAATGTTGAGGCAACTCCTACCAGACTTCGAGCCTTCACAAAGTGACATGTAGGTACAACAGTGGTTTTTGCTTCGAAATGACGATTAGAAATCAAGAAATGATAGTCAAGTTGCAAATCCAGGAGAGCATTTTTGAAAAGGGTTTAATGAATTTATATGACGTGGGTGCATCCAATGCGGATTGACTATATATTAGGAGAGAACCCTCTGAATCTATCATACATGGTGGGATATGTCTCCCGATTTCCCCAACAGATTCATTATAGAGCCTCATCTCTGCCTTCCATTGTTGTTCATCCCGACTTCATTGCATGCCAAGGTGGGTCTTATTATTTCTACAACAACGGGATGGATTGGACTGTGAACGTGGACCATAATTTGGGGACACTTTCCATACTCTATTAGACTTACATTACAAGCCACTAAAATCCAAATAATTAAAACCGAACATCATCTAAGATATAATAAAAGCTCTTGCATTACCGAGCCAAGATTTTATGAGGCTTTTCATCAGTAAAACAAGGTAACTATTAGTAAAAAAGACCTTGCATCAATATGCCATACCATTGAATAACATATGAATTAGTATTGGGAGTGCTAGAAGTCCGTGCTAAGCATTGAAAAGGTAAACATTCTCACTGAGTAAAAACAGTTGAGAGTGGAGGACTGCATGTGATAAACTGAGTGGAAGGGGCACAACTATACGTAAACAAATGGAGGTCATCGAGTAGTCTGAAATTTCCTCTGGGAAGGACTGTAAATAAGATACACGTCCTAATTTATAATTGATTCTTGGGCTATTCATTAGATTCATACTTTCAATTGACTTAGTTTATATAAATTTTCCATAGTATTAACAGAAAACATAATCAATTTATGACCAATGTATTAAAAAATATTCAGTTGAATTTCATGAACAATGGTAAAAACTATGATGAAAAATAGAACATATTTCGATACCAATACATCATATCTCTACAAATATCATACCATTATGTTTCATTTCACAATTGATCCAGAGTGGATTCCCAATTCATACACTAGTTCTTAATACTATAATAAAAGTTGTAGAATATAAAATACCAGAACAAGAATGATGGAAAGTTAACGATGCATGCCCAGGTCTCGCTCTCCTCCTGTTCTCCTTCTTGCTAATCACTATATTAAGTTTCTGAAATGTATAAATGTAACCATTGATCTGGCGTAGACACAGACAAATGTTTTTGATGAACTCCTCCTGGACTTGGCCTCGCTCCTTTGCTTTCCTATCATGAACACCTCACTGGTACCCCCAGCCAACGCTAGGGGTACTCTTCCTCCCTTTGAGCCCCCCGAGTCACAAAGGCACCACACACACAATACCAGATAATTCTATCTCCCAACTCACCTTGCAAGGTCGAGCTACCACTCATTATCTGAGCTGGGTATCCCAACTCCCACAAGTGAAATTCAGTCAAGATGAAATTTTGGCAGTGTAACCTTATGCAAACTAGACGTGATCCATACTCCTCCTATGGCATCCTTTTTATAGAGTTTTCTTAGTGATTAGTTTCCAAAACCCTCATTAATTTCCTTTTTTATTAATTTAATTAAGAAAACCTCCCTCGTACACATGTCACCCAATCCCTTAGTTGCACGAGAAATTAATTAATTAATTTTGTCTATTTCCCTCACCCACCTAAAAACGCTCCTCGGTGTCCTTTTATTCCCTTATATTTCTTAAATGATTGATGCCTTACTTAAATCCTAGTTGAGTTTACAAATATAAATTTGCAAAGGCTAGATTCCCTACTAAGTTAGACATTCCCCTTTTTCTTTAAGTTTACCCTTTTCTTTAAGTTCTCCTTTTTATCTAAGTTCAGAATTAGCAAGTTTAGACATAAATAACAATTTTCCCTTTTAATAATTTAATCCTTCATTAAAATTTTACTTTAATTATTAATGTTTGAATTTTCTTTACCACATTCTTGTTACATGTCCATTTTTATTTTTTTGATCACATGTTCTGCTTAGACTAGGTTTGATGACAAATTTTTTTTAAGGAAACTATTTAGTTATTAAACTTTACTCATACCATCATTCATTTTAAGGCTGATCAGGTCCTAAGGAGGCATAGTTTTCTAGGTA
>JASDQU010014305.1:80553-110647 GCA_032191745.1 Picea mariana
CATGAATATGCGACACTAAGTTCAGAGGTGTTCCCAAGCCCTCTTAGGGAAAATCATCCAAATTGTCTTGGAAACACAGGTTCCCTTATAGGATATGATTATTTTGGAACATTTGGAAGTCTCAATATATTGTTGATATAAAATATAGCTATACCTAGCACCTAATGCATCGTACGCATAGGGACAATGTGTGCACTCTTTGTCAAAGTGTCAACTATCACGAAAATCTAGTCATGCCTCCTTGTTGTTAATAAAAACCCTAACCATAAAGTCCATCGAAACGACCTCCATTTTGATTCCAGGAAGGCATATGGAAGAAGTAATCATGTCGTATGTCTACGTTCATCCTTCACTCATTAACATTCTAGACACATTGCCATGTGGGTAACCATGTCCGCCTCCATCCCTACCAAAAGAATGAGGTATTAAGGTTTKCCCTCACCTTCGTAACTCCGAGATGAGCCATGCACACTTCTCTAAGAGATTCATTTAAGATAAAAAATTCTCAATTAATATTTGGGGTTGTAAGTAAACTCATTTATCATATCTCAAAGATCCATTGTGGTCCATAGTATATCCCTAAATTTTGGTACCAACATGGTTCTCAAAAATTTCCATACCCTCTTTATACCAGTCAGCGTCGTGCTGTGGTTAGAATCCCTTCACGTATATTCTTTTGGAGAGGTATTCCCAGAAATATGTGTGGTCTCCAGCTCCAATCATCTACCACTTTGTTCGTTGTCCCTATTAAGTAGGAAATCTCAAAATCGTACTCTACAGGTAGTTCTAATAAACCGATTTGTTGCATGTTCAAGTCATTTTGCATAAAAATATGTTGTGGATTACATTGGTGCATTTTTAGTTGGAATTTTTGTTCCATCAGGTAATGTTTCCACACTCTCAGGGCATACACGATGTCCAACCACTCCAATTTGTGTGTTGTGTAGTTCTCTTCAGGCTTTCTTAACTTTGTCGATATGTAAGCGATCACTCAACCATCTTGCATCAAGACTCTGGATAAGCCTTCATTGGATTCATAAGTTCATACCAAGAAGTCCTCATCCACACCATGGTCCTTTAGTATCGATGTTGTCTTAAACCACTCCTTAAGCTTTAGAAATTCTTCTGTGCATTTCTCTGCCGATACAAACTTCTTGTTTTCCTTCTACGATTACTTATTCAGATTTTCTATCTTTGAAAAATGCTCGATGAAACATAGATAATATCCCACTAGACCCATGGAGTTATGTACATCTGGTACATTCGTCGATGCAGGACATTCCATACAAGATTCTACCTTCTTTAGATCCACAAAAAAACCTTCGTCAGAGACAGCATGCCCCAGTTGATGAATCCTCAATTGATAAAAGATCATTCAAGAGTTCTGATTATTTGTTCTCTCATAAACATGTGTAGAACCAAGCACAAAATTTCATCCTAATATTCCATCATCTGAGAAAATATCAAAATTTCATCAAGGAATACTCGACGGTAGTCAAGGAGAGTCTCCATGACCCATCCTTCTTCCATATGAAATTAACAAGAGCACTCTAAGGTGAAACACTTGGACGTAAAAGTCCTAGGTCCAACAAGTCCTTCAATTGCACTTTCAACTCTTGTAACTTAGGGGTCGACATCCGATAAGGATTTATTCCCATCGGTTGAGTTCTGTAGTAAATTCCATCTTGGCTTTGGGCAACATACCTAGTAATTATTCTGGGGATCACGTCCAACAAACTCTCATCTAACAGAAGGTTTTTTAATCCTTCCACCATGCCCTTGACGTTCCGCGCTAAGTATTTATATAACTTTCATCCTAGCGTGTGCTCTCCTATAACTGTAGTGAAGAATGATCCTCGGGGATAATCCCCGTTTTATTCCAACCATCACACTTATTTGTCCTTCATTGTCCATCCAACTAAACTTCCAGATATTACTGTTGAGTATCGCATCATGCAATTCCCACCAGTCCATATTGATCACATCATTGTAATATATTAATATCGTGTCATAAGTCATACTTCATTACACTATCTCCATATTAAAGAGACAATCCATACCCCTTTCCTCCAACCATCTGGTTGGCACCCAGGGTCATTTCGATGCATCTAAACTCGTCCAGTCAAATTCCATTACCTAAAACCCCTTAGCGTGGTAAGTGTTATCACTCCAAAAGTTACCCTATACTGTAATCAGGTGAGCTTGGTAACACCAAAATTTTTGTAAATGTAAATGAGTTTTTTAAAAGGTCAAATGGACAAGACTCAAAATAATAATGTTCTAACTCAGAAAATAGGGCTAGCATGCATCGACAATGAAGGTCTTGGATAACTTCAATCAGTAATTGGGAGTAAGTGTGAATAGAGGGAAGACTTCAATGAGAGGAATATAGGGGCTATTGTAAACATCAGGTCTATAGAAAGCCTAAGGAAGAAAGATTCTTAATACAAGATCTTCTTGATTTCATAAACTAAGGAGATAAATAAACATCATAATAATATAATGATCAAACATCCATCATAATATCACCACAACCATCCATGTGAATCATTGAAAGCATGAACATTTAGCATCAGAAGAAAATATGCTGAAAGAGAAGATGATTTCTATTAACGAAAAAGTCTTAAGTCCAATACATAACCAACTCACAGTAACTTTATCAAAACATTACAATTAGGTAGACTCCTACTCAAACCATTTGAACCTTTCTCTAATCTTGTACCATGAAATATATAACACCATATATCCTTTAGAACTCACCAATTTGAGCTCCAACCTCTTTCTCAAAATAGAAACAGTTACAAACAAAGAATGACATGTTTTAACTGATTTCCTGCTTTTCAGGAGGCGAAATTATGAAAATTAGGGTTCCAAATGCCACTTGTAATTATAAAAATACAATAGTTTTGTACAAATTGGAAGACAATTTTTTAGAATGGTTTGTTGTGAGAAAACACCTCTCTCAGTTCTTTGATATTCGTTTTCAATTGCTCGAGATGCGCATTTCAAAAACATGTGTTAAACAGGAAAATTCTGAGATCCAAAAATTAGGGCTCAGATATGAATTTGATTCTCCCAATATATGACACATGTAGGAAAATTGAGAGAGGTTATTGTTCTTTGACGTGGTATTAAAAAAAGCCTCTGCCAGTTTCTAAAAACGATTCTCCAGTCACTCAAAATCATCATTTGAAAATGATGACTCAACACAGTAAAACCAGACTCTTATGCAATTTCGGCGGCTCATTTTCCCTTGAAAATATGATTTAGCCGTCGAAAGTCCTGACTTTCTGCGGCTCACAACCCTGTAATTTTACTAGTTATCCACCGAAACATAAAAATATGTTTTTGGTCTATTTTGAAATGCAATTTGAGTTATGTGTTGGAATGATATAGTTTTAAGAGCTTGTCTAAAATCCTTTAAACCTTAATATTAGAAATAACTTTTCTACCTAATGCTACTCTGGAAATAATTAGCAAGTTATTTTTTATCGCTAACATCTGGCTCGAACTAGTATGGACACCTCCCTCCGAGGTTCCAAGAACCTAGTAGTTTCAATGGCCTTTCCATTGGGCTATGGAGTCATCTAGCCCTTGAAACCAACCTCTGAAAACTCTCAAGACCTATGCAACTGATCTATGTATACCTTTAAAACTAACCTTTATTCACACAAGATGACGAATATTCTTGCTGCAAACTAGAATAAAATAAATGCTCGGGCAACAAGCTTATTTTCTACCCTACTCTACTCTAACCAGCTATGCAATTTGTTAGGTAAATGTTGCCTTCCATAACAGCCATTCAAGAAATTTTAAAATTGAAGAAACCTTGTCTCTATCACTTATCAACAAATGATATTTGAAATGTAACAACATTGATAAAAATTCATCCAAGAAACCATCCTCACCCGGACATGCTGATAAAATGATCAATTATGCATGATCCAAATAATTTGAAGAGTGTAAATCTATGTAGTCATTGACATGGTCATGAAACTAAAAGCAATGCCTCATTAATTTATGAAAGGTTACCTTCTTTGTTTCAAAGATGGTGACAGTTTGTGTGATGTCTTCTATAGGCACACTTGATTGAATGACTGACACATGCATTTGTGGGCTGAATAGTTGTTTCGTAACTCCAGAACCACCTATTGGTTGATGGTTGATCATCTCTGCATATACCGTGCGGATATTCTATATCTCATACACCTGGTTTTTATTAAGACTGGTTTGTTCATTGGTTGGTGATGGATAAAATATTAGGTTTATATGAAAATCCCTTTCAACACCTCCATAGCATTTATAAGGATCATGATCATAATCTTCATCTACAAGAATAGTGCTAAGAGGTTCCAAACAAATCATAGAAAAATTATGTTCATCACCATCACTAGTATTTCCATAAAAAATACGTTGTCCATAACAAACCTATGACTCTTGATATTTAGAATGTCTTGTTTTAGAATGCTCTATAACAACAAAGTATTCATTACCAAAGTGTTTTTCAACAATGAGTTGCTCTTGGTTGATGTTTGAGACAATGACTTCCTTAGAGGAAAGGTTGTCAAAGATACATGCTACGAGGACCAAATCATCCACTATCTTTTCTTCATAGGGACAACAAATAAAATCTTCCTCATGTTGAAAACTTACATGATGATGACTTTGAATCCTTCAATATGATCGGAGGTTCTCCTCCACTTCCTCAACATCCATGAATAAATGTGATAAAGATGTAGATTTTCTTTCCCTAAGATACAAAACAAGGTCAAAATATTGAGACATTATGTAATACACCATGGCAACAGTCTCAAAAGGTTTAATTTCTAGTGGCAGGATATAGTACAAGATGTAAAACCTTCGATTAAAAATAGAAATAACTTCATTTTTTCCCCTTCTCAAAGTAGTGAACTCATGTAGGTATTGATCCAATGACTTGTTCTCACACCAAAACTTTAAAAATGTGTCATATAGTTCATCACATGAACCAATGGAAGAAAATTCCATATTCATGAACCAAAAGGCAACATCTCCAATCAAAGATTTAGAGAAAATTTTCATGATAATATCTTTGTGCAAGATTTCCAGATTATCGATGAAGTCTTGAAAGTCAGACAGATGCACTCCTCCTGTAGTGTTATCTTTTCTAGAAAAAGTTGTTAGGTAGTCTACAAATCTAGGAGGGTAAGGATGAAGAAAGGATGGCATCTTTAGAGGTCAAAACATATTTCCCCTAACCTTAAACTAGAAGTCAGTGGGTTATTGAACACTAGAAGATTGTTGGTGAAGGTCAAAGGAGATGGCAACCTGAACTGAATCAGTTTTATTATTTGCAAAAGGATAATAATCATTTGGTTCATATTGAATTTCAACATCCTAGTTTTTAACAGTAGAGGAAATGGTAGAAGGTAATAAATGAACTTTGAAATCTGGAGAGGGGAGAGAATCGTAAGGTTCACACAGATTAGAAAAGTGTTTATGAACCTCATCTTCTTCAGGTGTTTGAAGTGGATGTATATCCCTATCATCAATGACCTGGGAAGGGGGTAAATCTACTTGTTTGAAAAAGGAATATGCAAGAGTTGTCTAGTGGTCCTTAGAGTATACAAAAAAGATTATGATTCTCCTAAAGAGCACAAAAAAGAATGAAGGATAAAGAGCACAAGTTCCAGTAAGAAATTTAGAACTTGATACCTGAACTTCCGTCTACCTTCCATTTCTGTCCAAGCTTGTTCCCACAGTGGAGTCTTCCAATAGGTTCATCTTCATGGAGTCTCCAGGTAGATGATTACAACCAATTTTCTGTATCCCTCTCTTGTCTACCATCAATGGTTGAATCTATGTCATTCTTCCCATGGAAGTCTTCAATTTTTTCAAGTCTATCCCTGGCAATGACACCATTTAATGGATAACTCCAAAACTCACCCTAGACTATAACTAGGTGAGCTTGGTAACATCAAAATTTTTGTAAATGTAAATGAGTCTTTTAAAAGGTCAAATGGACAAGACTCAAAATAATTATGTTCTAACTCAGAAAACAGGGCTAGCATCCACCAACAATCAAGGTATTGTCTAACTTCAATCAGTAATTGGGAGTGAGTGTGAATAGAGGGAAGAATTCAATGAGAGGAATGTAGGGGCTGTTGTAAACATCAGGTATACATAAATCCTAAGGAAGAAAATTTCTTAACACAATATCTTCTTGAGTTCAAAAACTAAGGAAGCTAAATAAACATCATGATAATATAATGATCAAAGATCCATTATAATGTCACCAAAACCATCCATGTAAATCATTCAAAGCATGAACATTTAGCATCAGAAGAAAATAAGCTAAACGAGAAGATGATTTCTATTAACCAAAAAGTCTTAAGTCCAGTACATAACCAGCTCACAGTAACTTTATCAAAACATTACAATTAGGGAGCCCCCTGCTCAAACCATTTGAACCTTTCTCTACTCTTGTACCCTGAAATATATAGCACCATAAATCCTTTCCATCTCACCAATTCAAACTCCAACCCCTTTCCCAAAATAGAAACAGTTACAAACAAAGAATGACATGTTTTAACTGATTTCCTACTTTTCAGGAGGCAAAATTCTAAAAACTAGGCATCCAAATGTCACTTGTAATTGTCAAACTACAATAGTTGTGTACAACCTGGAAGAGGATTTTGTAGATTTCTTTTCTGTGAAAAAAAACTTCTCTTATTTCTTTGATATTCGTTTTCATTTGCCCGGGATCTGCATTTCAAAAACATGTGTTAAACAAGGAAATTCTAAGATCCAAAAATTAGGTCTCAGAGATGAATTCGATTCTCCCAATATATGAAACCTTTTGGAAAATTGAGAGAGGTTATTTTTCTTTGACGTGTTAGTTACAAAATCCTCCGCCCATTTCTCAAAATAATTCTCCAGTCGCTCTGAATCATCATTTGAAAATGATGACTCAGCACAGTAAAAACAGATCTTCTGCACTTTCGATGGCTCATTTGCCCTTCAAAATCTGATTTAGCCACTGAAATCCATGACTTTCAGCGGCTCACAACCCTATAATTTTACCACTTAGCCACCGAAAGCTAAAAATCAGTTTTTGGTCTATTTTGAAATGTTATTTGATTTATGTGTTGGAATGATATAGTTTTAAGAGTTTGTCTCAATGCCTTTAAACCTTAAGATTAGAAATAACTTTTCTGCCTAATGCTCCTCTTATCATGTGATTGGGAAATCATTAGCAAGCTATTTTTGATCGCTAACAGTAAGAAATAGATCTCTCTGAAGAACTAGTATCTATCAAAATACTTAAAGTCTCGATAGCGATGGTACTTTTCATCTTGAGAACATTAAACTGATTCTCAGCCAGGCGGTTAATCACCGCAGTCATGAATCTTGTGGGCCTTTACCATTTCCACAACGGTGGTGTGTCCTGTTGACCTGGTCACTCTAGCCTTTTCAACCAGACAGTCTTGCTAGTAAGGTGTCTCTCCAAATGACCAACGCCCGTCTCTAGTCCAACCTCATATCCCCAAAGTAGAAGTTGTTGTCCTACCCATCTAATATCCTAGTCTATTTGCTGACAATCCATACTACAATTGTTGGTGGCGATTCCAAGTAGGGGGTCTTCTGCTAAGGAACATGCAGTCATGGTTTTGAGAAAAAGTGTTCTATATATGTATCTTGCCACCCATATATATTTTCAGGTTGGTATCTAATGTTGTTGCACACTAGATGTTGTCAGTCCATACAATTTTGTAGGAGTCCTGCCTTGACTCCCATAGTAAAAAATTCCTCATCCATGAGGATTACTGGACTTCATTGTGCAACATCCAAGGAATTTAGATCCTCACCTTCGCACGAAAGATGGAGTTGAAGCTGATCATGAACCGATTGATCTCCAACTTCTCTGTGTTCAATTGCAGGGAATACTAAAGTAGATCCAAAATATGGTTTCATAATTCGACACCATATGACCACCATGTCGCAAGGCACTGAACTCATCGAGCTCTCACTCCACGGTTTTCTTTCACAATTACTTATCCAAGAATCATTCCCCTAACATTTCTTTGACAACCATGTTTAGTTGAGGTAGGAGCATCATACTCCATAGAAGAGCGCTCCCCTTTAGATGAAGACCGCCTAGTAGACCTTCGTGTTGGAGGTTAAAATCGTGAAGCACAAAGAACATTGCTTCGATCTCCAGCCATGCCTTGATGGTTGAACCATACGTGGCACTTGTGGACTTGGGAACTTATCCCTCTCAAGTTTTTTGTGAGGGAGACCAATACTGGCTGGGGCGCGATGTGGACCCTTATGGTACACGAGCCCTGGCCTTAACTCAGTATAAAAAGTTTGTCAAGGCCTCTAACATTTCCCTGGAAGCTCCTTGTGTGACCATACACATCCCTTACAACCACTGATTCTTTCCCAGGGACTTATTCTTCTCCTTGGGGGAGTGGACCCCTATAGAATAGGTGCTATTCGAGGCATCGCGCCTCCTCCCCTGGCACCACGTCGTGAATATCTACAACGTCATATAATCATGCTTATCAAAAGGACATGTTGATAAATTTTAATTAGCTCTTAAGTGTTAGTCAAGGGTTTAATTCAGTGGAAGGCGTGGACTTCAACAGTCCCAGGGTTGAACCCGCTTTGATATCATATGTAACGGCCCCGTTGTCAAGACAACAAGCAAAAACAACCAGTGAATGATTTTTTTTTTTGATTGCATTAGGTACATAAGATAAATTAAGAATGACCAAATTGACACGTCTCCCATTTTATTAAAGAAACAAATTTTAACCCCCAAAAAAGCACCCCCCAAAATAGTGCATTCATACAATTAATGAAGAGGCATAAACTTTATGAATCAAAAGAATACAGACACACAAATGCATCTCCCTACTCATCATAGAATAATTTACAATTCCATCAACCTGTCAACGAAGGAGGGCGATATGTAAACATAAATTGGAACCTACGAATCCATAGTGCAAATCAGGTGTCAGTTATAAACGAGGTGTTAAACCCAAACACAAATGCCATTATCTGTCATAACAAACTCCATCTCGCGCAAAAACTAATTTTTAAACTGTACCACCATTACAATCAGCATGCAACGAGTTTGAATCCTCGACTAGTCATAGATCCCATCATTAAACTACACGCTATCATTCTATATAATTAATCCAACTTGTAAATATCAAGAGTCAGGGCGCAAGAGACTTCAGTCATTCTCAAGGTGCAGGAGAAATAATTTTCACCCAGTACATTCATGTGCATTAGTCTAACATAGTAAGTCAAGGCACGGAGAATTCTAAGCACATAACCCATCGTGTAACATTCATAATTAGTCATGGCGCGCAATATTTCTAGTTTCTAAAGTAATCCTACGCCCAAATTATCATTGTAATGATATTATCCCCTAACCTAAACATATTCGAGCATTACCAATATAATATTTTTGGAAAATAATCATTACTAAGGACACAAATTTGATACTATAGTTAGATCAATAGAAATTATCGCTGAGGTTTTTTATAACAAGCCAATAGAGGAAGATCATCACAGACTAGGTACAAGTCGCAAAATATGCACCCCATCTACAACTATCATAGAATTGTATATTTAATTCAATGTACTTTGATTCCTCTTTGTATAAATGCATGATATGATTTCTAAATTACCTACTAACGCATTCTATCTATCTGTCTGTATGTCCTCTTTAGTACTTCGATTTTGCAAACAGATATAGAGGACCTTATAATGATAGCCTCAAGTCAGCAGTTTGTCCATTTTACTGTGGCTATAGCGGATACCAAGTTAGTTTTCTATACGTTCAATTATTTCCCAGCTTAAAAAGTTTTGTCAAAGACCTTACATAAATTTACAGTTTATAAAGTGGATTCCAAGATGAATTGATGTGGGCTACTGCATGGCTCCACAAAGGATCGAAGATGACTTCTTTTATGTTCAGTACATTAAAGCCAATGGAAATACACCTGGAGATAATGATGGCATTGATGAATTTACTTAGGAAAATAAGCATGCTGGCATTAATGTGCTTCTCTCCAAGGTTATTAATAGTCCACAGTGCTTATATCAACTGTAATTAAATTTACAAACCTATCTATACGTACTCGTTTGTGAGTGTTTTCAAGATTATTTATCAGAGAATATATCGTTCTTAGAATCATACCAGGAGCGCTGACAGTTTCATTTGTAGCCTCTTACCTGAAACATCTGATTTCACATGTTCAGTACATGCTAGGTTATTATTTCCCATCGACCCATTTTTCTATAATTATTTTTGGTTGTAGTTTGTTGGTTGGTTGGAGTCTCACAGGACCGGGCAGGTAATTACTTTCATTATGTGGAAAGTGAAGCTGATTGATTGAACTATGTGTCGTTTTGCATGTGGAGTCATATACAAATCTAATGCAAGTAATATGCATATCACAACATCAATGCCATTTTTGGATTTATTATATGCCGAGTATCACACCGATGTGTCTAAAGTTGCACAGTGTGCAAACGTTGAGGCAACTCCGAACAGACATCCGGCCTTCACAAAATAACAGGTAGGTACAACAGTGGTTTTTTCTTCGAAATGGCGATTAGAAATCAATAAACCATAGTCAAGTTGCAGATCTAGGAGAGCATTTCTGAAAAGGTTTTAATGAATTTATATGATGTGGGTGCATCCAATGCAGATTGATTATATATTCCGACAGAACCCTCTGAATATATCATACATGGTGGGATATGGCTCCCGCTTTCCCCAACCGATTCATCATAGAGCCTCATCTCTTCCTTCAATTGTTGTTCATCCCGACATCATTGCATGCCAACATGGGTTTTATTATTTCTGCAACAACGAGCTGGATTGGACTGTGAACGAGGCACATACTTTGGGGACATTGTCCTTACTCCATTAGACTTACATTATATGCAACTAAAATCCAAATAATAAAAACCAAACATCATCTAAGATATAATAAAACCTCTTTCATTACCGAGCTGAGATTTTATGAGGATTCTGTGAGTAAAAAGAGGTAACTATTAGTAAGAATAAACCTTGAATCAATCCGCCATACCATTGAATAAGATATTAATTAGTATCGAGAGTGTTGGAAGGCCACGCTGAGCATTGAAAAGGTAAACGTTCTGACTGAGTAAAAATGGGTGAGAGTAGAGGACTGCGCGTGAGAAACTAAGTGCAAGGGAAACACCTATACGTAAACAAAAGGACATCATCGAGCAGTATGAAATTTCATCCTGGAAGGATAGTAAATAAGATAAACAACCTCAGTTATAATTATTTCTTGATCTAGTAATTAGATTCATACTTTTGATTGTCTTGTGTTATATAACTTTTCCATAGTATTAATAGAAAAGGAAATCAATTCATCACCAATGTATTCAAGAATATTCCACTAAATTTCATTAACAGTTGTAAGGAATAAGATCATACCCGTATGTTTCATATCACAGTTGATCGAGAGGAGATTCCCAATTCATACACTAGTTATTAATACTATAATAAAACTTCCAGAATATAATATACCTTAACAAGAACCACGGACAGTTGACGATGCCCGCCCAGGTCTTGCGCTCCTCCTATTCTCCTTCTTGCTAATCACTAAATTAAGTTGCTGAAATGTATAAACGTAACCGTTGATCTGGTGTCGACAGATGTTGTCCACAAACTCCTTCTGGACTTGGCTCCACACCTTCGCTTTTCAATCATGAAGACCTCAACGGTACCTCCCAGCCAATGCTAGGGGTACTCTTATTCCACCTTATCCCCACGAGCCAAAAAGGGACACACAAAATACCATAGAATGATATCTCCCAGCTCACCTTGCAAGGTTGAGCTACCACTTGTTATATATGGGTATCACAACTTCCACAAGCAAAATTCAGTCAAGATGAAATTTTGATAGCATAACCTTACGGAAACCAGACGTGATCCATACTCCTCCTCTACCATCCTTTTTATAGAGTTTTATTACTAATTACTTTCCTTAAACCTCATTAATTTACTTTTTTATTAATTTAATTAGGAAAACTTCCCTAGTATACATATTAATTAATTAATTAATTAATTTTTCCTATTTCCCTCACCCACCTAAAAACGTTCCTAAAAATGCACCTTAGTATCCCTTTGTTCCCTTACATTTCTTAAATGATTGACCCCTTACTTAAAGCCTAGTTGAGTTCACAAATAGAAAATTCCAAAGGCTAGATTCCCTACTAAGTTAGACATTCCCCTTTTTCTTTAAGTTTCCCCTTTTCTTTAAGTTTCTCCTTTCTTTAGGTTCCCATTTTTATCTAAGTTCAGAATCAACAAGTTTAGACATAAACAACAATTTATCCTTTTAATAATTTAATCATTCATTAACATTTTACTTTAATTATTAATGTTTGAATTTTTTTTAACCCCTTCTTGTTACATGTCCATTTTTTTTTTTTTTATTCACATGTTCTACTTATACCTGGGTTTTAAATTCACTAGGCTTGGCAACAATTTTTTTTTTAAGGGAAAGATTTAGTTACTAAACTTTACTCATACCATCATTCATTTTAAGGCCGACCAGGTCCTAAGGAGACATAGTTTTCTAGGTAGTAGGTTTATTAGCTTGCCAAAGTTAAAATCATGACATGCCTTTCAATATGCACTACGTTCTCCAAGGGTTCCACTCGCATTTTTATTGATTCTGGTAGACGCCAAACCCTTGGAGTCAATACTCCATCAAGTGACCTTGTGAGAGACTAAGGGCCTCTAAGGCATAAGGACCTTGCCTTATTGCATACCACTTAGAATCTTCGTGAGTGACTCTCTTAGTCTTCCCTCACGGCACTGTGGATCTCTCAAACTAGGTAATCATTAACCTACAGTTCAAGCCATGACGAGAGTGCTAGTAAACTATGGCAAGGTTGTTGCCACACATATCCCTCTATATATTTGGTCTTCGTGCAAGACGCCTTTACTCCAAATGTGAGTCTGATTAGAAATCTATCGTCATCCTCCATCCATCAAAAAACATGTCATCGATCCATAAACAACATCATATTATATCAGTCATATGTCACATATGCAATAACAAAAATACGCAAACCATAAACATTCCACTCCCTGACACTCTCCAGAGTCCAAGGACGTCCATCGATGCCATCAACATCCCCAATCTATTAGGATTCCTGCAAACTCAGGAGAAACCCGTCAATAGCACCTGTCTATACATAATAACATAACATAACATCGTAAATCACAATCTCATCATCAGAATCCCTAAGAGAAGAAATCACTCATATAAGAACTGGATCAATTGGATGCAAGTGTCCTTAAGGAATAAGTCACATCAGAAGTGCGAGCAAGAGTGAGATGTTTTAGTGTATTGGAAGTTCCATGAAATTTCAAGATAGTTCCGACAACAATTATACAAATGGAAATCACGAATGATGACAATGATATGTCCAGAATCAACATTGATGCAAAACGTACTGGATGATCTCAAATATTATGTGAGGACATTAGAAATCTTTGAGTCTTAAAACCCTCCCATACCTTCAAGGCATGTTTTTGGTATAACCACATCAAATTTTGACGCATAAAGGAAAAATTTGAAGATTTTTCAATGTTGGCCCCATTCACTACTCTCTGTGTGGGGTTGGTGGATTAAATTTTTGATGGATGTATTGTGACGCAACACCCTGACCTCAACAGGCTCTATGTGACCTCCCAGTCTAAGTATCATTCTAAATCTCCCTTGAACTGAAATGGCTCCTTGATTCTTAGCTGGAATCTTCAACACGTATAACCACAGGTCCTTCTAGGGTTTACGCCTATGCAAACAAGTACAAGCCACAAACCTCCACTCCATGCAACCAACTGGCATGACCAAAACCTTTACTCGTAAAGGTGTTTCAGGTTTCGTGACTTCATGATTTTCGTTGTTGAGCTCTTCTGACTCCTTTGACTCCCAAAATCCCGAAATGGGGCTAACAGACCTTTAACTAGATCCTCCCTTATGTTTCACCCATGTGACCTCAGTCATGTCCTGGGGTCCACCTCCAAACGCGTCAGGATTTTGTGACTTGTGATTTCACGATGCAACCTCTTCTCCCTTTACTTAAGTCCAAACTCATGAATTTTTCACTACGGATCGATGATCCAGATCCTTCTACGATATAACAACCCAGATCCCATCGGGACTTCGCAAATCGAGATTTCGTGACTCTTGACTCTGAGTCAACAGATTTCTCCTCTACTCTGACTCCCGAAATGTCAAAATCCAAAATAACAAGATCAATGACTCTCGTTGATCCAGATCTAATGACAACTATTCCTCCTGAGCTTGTGAGTGTTGGCAGACACTCAGCCTTAACTTTTTCATTGATCCACTGGATCTAACGTTCCATGGAAAATCGATAGTTCTCCCTTTGAGAATTTCAACCGTCCTTTAAAGTTCTCTATGCTCCTAGAAAAATGACCTGGTGCCTCCTTTCTAAACTTGATTTATACGAGGTGACTTCAACCCTCATATTCCCTTCAAAACCTTTGAAGTCTCTATCCCTCCTGAGCTTAGTTCCTAATGAAAACTCAAGGATTCCAGGGGATTATGCCCGTACTCCTAGTGGCATTCACGATAACCTCTGATTATATGAACTCTTCCAGCCCTGCACACTTCTTGCGAAAATATCTCTTCAACCACTCACTCAGTTGGAAAAGTTTAAGACTTCAACTTGCCCGCATCGACTTTGCATTGATCTGTGTTATACTTGCACTCCTGCTGGTATGAGAACAATGGTATCTCTCCTGATCTTTTATAAGGTGAAACTCAGAATCCTATCAATGCACTCCTTGCATACCTTCACTGCACTTCCTCTAAGAATTCTCAGGACGAGAGACAATTGAAAATCATACTCTTCCTCTCACAGACTTCATACAATCAACATGAAATCATACATACACACAGTATTGAAACAAATGCATAACATAGCATATAAGAAAACTGTAAACATACCATTCAATAGATGTAAACAGAATTCATAACAACATGAGTTTGGATCAAAGATTTATTATATTAATCCAAGTGCATATGTACATGGGTTGTATAGCGACAATTATCTTCTTATACCATATTCTACAATCTATCTTCTCCTCTTCTTTCTTATTCTTCTTACTTCTATAACTCTTACAATTACAATACAATACATACGAAGGAGATTTCTATAGTTTTCCCTCCTACAACTCTAAGTTATCAAATCAAAATGAAGTCTACAACTACTTTACATTTATTACAATAAATGCTTCCAACAAACAGATAAGAGAAACTGCTCATGATCTGTGTTACAATCTTCAAACCATAAAAGAAAACATATATTTTCCAGATATTACACTAATGTTTTCTTCTTTCAAATTCAAAACGTTCTCAAAATGTGTGTTGGTGCATATCGAGTTGTCATTCAACTTTTTCACTTTCTTTGCTGGCTTGCTTATGATGCTCCTGCATCATACTCCTCTGGATGAAAAATTCATGGACTCATGTTTGTGAGCTCTCGCACCGTCTGTCCATGTTTCTGGATCTCCCCTTCACTTTCGCAACTGGCATCTTCAACTGGGTGTCCCTTCTACTTTACCAAATATTCAAAATACGTATTTCTCCGGGTCTTCTTGCTAACTCTCTGATCAATGATCTTTTCCATCTACGGCTTTTCAGCTACATGCATCTATTTGGCCCACTGAACTTCTTTTTGATCGTCTGGTCCTCCTGCTTCATCTGCTTTATAAGGATATAGATCCGGTAGGTTGAATATGGGTGATATTCCAACTCCATCTGGAAATTCTATCTCATAAGAATTTGCCTCAAACTTTCCTATGATTTTACATGGCTCTATCTTCTTCATCTTTAGCTTATTATACATTCCCCTCGGGAATATTTCCTTTATTATATGCACTAAGACTGAGTCTCCCACTTCGAACTGAAGCCATCTTCGGTGATGATCTGATTTGCACTTGTATTCATGGTTAGAATACTACAATCGCTCTTTAATCTTATTGTGGATCTCTTGAATCTCTACTGCAAAATCCTCTGCTCCAACACTTCCAAACTCATGTTTCTCCAATTATCTCAACTCAGATACGTCTCTTGGTTGCATTCCATACATTATATGGAATGGGCTATGTCCTGTGATCCAGTTAGGTGAGTCATTATATGAAAATTACGCTTGTGGCAGAATCTGATCTCACTGACTATGATGTTTAGCTACTAAAATCCTCAACAAGTCCCCTAAACTTCTATTTACTACCTCACTTGCATCACATCTCACTCTAAATGTCTTACTAAAATATGGCAAAACCAAAACTGGTTGTCCAATTATCTTCTCCTTTAACAACTTGAAACTTTTCTCTACTTCCTCTATCCAATGCAAATATTTATGTCTTTTCTTGACCGTGTCCATCATTAGTGTACTAATCCCACTAAATTTTCTGATGAACTTCCTGTAAAAAATGGATAATCCATGGAAGCTTTTGACTTCAAAGACATTCCTCAATGATTTCCATTCTTCGATTGCTTTTACCTTCTCAAGATCCATCTTCAACTCATTCGAAGAGATCACAAAACCTAAATAAACAAGATCTTTCTTCATGAAAGATGACTTCTTTAGATTTATCAACAACTTCTATTGCTATAACCTCCTCATCACTATAGTTAGGTGTCTCAAATGTTCCTCCTCAATCTTACTGAAGATCAGTATATCATCAAGATACACAATTATAATATTTCCAATGAAATCCTTCAAGACTTCATTCATTAATCTCATAAAAGTACTTGGTGCATTCATCAAACCAAACGTCATGACAAGACATTCATAAATCCCTTCATTCATCTTGAATGTTGTCTTCCATTCATCACCTTCCCTCATTCTAATATGATGATATCAATTTTTCAAATCAATTTTTGAAAAAAACTTTGCTCCACTTAAGAAATCCATCGAGTCATCCATCCTTGGTAAAGGAAATCTATACCTAATGGAGATTTTTTTTATAGCCCTCAAGTGTACACATACTCTCCATCCACCATCCTTCTTTGGACTTAACACTGTTGGAAAAACATATGGGCTCAAGCTTTCTCTAATCAACCCTTTTTCCATAAAACCTTGGACTTGCTTCTTAACTTCTTCATTCTCCTGCGGTGTCAATATGGACGTTGCTTTGTTTGGTAAACTCACTCTTGGTATAATATCAATGTGATTGATTATACGTCTGATGGGTGGAAACGAACAAGATAAATCGTCCACACTATATCAACAAATTCCTCCAGCATTTCACGAATTTCCTCTGGTAGATCATCTATCAAAGTACTGGTCAAAATGAATCTAGGTTTT
Organism: Picea mariana; assembly: GCA_032191745.1. Lineage (NCBI taxonomy): Eukaryota > Viridiplantae > Streptophyta > Pinopsida > Pinales > Pinaceae > Picea > Picea mariana. The sequence continues at coordinate 97,945 of JASDQU010014305.1, forward strand.
CTCACCACAACAAATTGCGTGTCTTCTTCTTTCTTGACTTCATCCAAAAGTTCCTTCTCACTCATGAGAAGTATAATGTTGCTCATTTCTTCTTTCTCTTTCTTGCCTTCGATTCGCAGCAACATATGCATCCTACCATTCATCTCCAAGGTGTATGTGTTCTTTCTCCCATCATGAACAACATTTATGTCATATTGCAACAATATCTGGAAAAAAAAAATGACAAACATCCATGGGAATAACATCACTTAAGATATCATATCTATATCCCCCTATCTTAAATTTAACTAAACATTGTTTAGTGATTGTTACCTGATGTCATTTTTGCAACCATGAAACCTTGTATGGGCTCAGATGTGCAATTGTCTCCGATTCCAGCTTCTCCACCATTTGTGTCGATACTAGATTATATGTACTTCCATTGTCCACTATCACTTTGCATACCCTGTCCTTGGTCTTGGAAGTAGTTCTGAAAAAACTATTTCTTTGGACTGGATTCTCCATCTCTTTCTCTAGACTTAAGAGAATTTTCCTCATCATTAAGGATCTTCCGCCTTCTGCATCTTCTGCCTCAACATTTCTCCTTTTCTCTTCTGAAATGTAAGCTTCTCCTCCCCCATCCCTTTTTCTGTCAGGACATTCAAAATACTTGTGTCTGATATTTCCATAGACAAAACACTTTATTTGACCACCTCTACCTCTTTCTCTTCCTCTGGCTCGAGGAAAAGTGTTCCTATCGGCATACTTTCCTCCTTGTGAGCCTCCTCCCCTTTATGGGTGGTTATGAGGTTTATTTTCTTCATCATTGGGCTTCTGTACTCTGTCCTAGGCAATTTCTTTTCCCCTACTCTAACTTCCACCTCTGCCCCTTTGACCTTGCTTTCAAGCCAATTTTACTTATGCCTTTTAATCAATTTGATAAGCATATTCAGCATTTATGATTGTCACCATTCTCATCTCATCTTGAATTTCATATCTCAATCCATTCATGTATCTGGTGACTTTTTCATCATCACTCTCATGATGACTTTCTCTGATGTTGAGTCTGTAAAACTCCTCAGTGTATTCCTTCACTGTCATCCCCTTCTATCTTAAATTTTTCATTGTTCGAAATAGATTAATTTAGAAATATCTGGGTATAAACTTATATTTCATTTTGGTGACCATCCTATCTCAGCTTTTGATTCTTTGCTTGCCTCTGCAACACGTGTTAGCCTGCAGTTCATCCCACCACATTGATGCATGCCCTTTTAGTCTAGTGACAACATGTTTTACTTTCTTATCCTCTTCAATATCCTTATAATCAAAGTATTTATCCATAGATCTAAACCAAGCTAAGTTTCCTTCATACATCAGGATGTCCATTTTTACTCTAGCACCTACTCTTGCAACAAATTTGAATAGATGTTCTTCTGTAGCATCTTCGACTGCAACTTCTTCTTCGACTCCAGCCTCATTTTCACTTTCAGCCTCACTGATATCTCCAGTATCATTTGTTCGTCTCTGTGTTATCTTCATATCATCCAATCGAGTATGAAGTTCTCTCATTTCCCTTTCCACGACTGGATCAAGCATGGGTCTATCTTGACATCTTCTTGGCAGAATTATTTAAATCTGTTCCATGCATAATTTAAATCAAAACTTGCCTTCTATCTTCACTTCTATAGAAAACAATGATTGTAACCTATGCTCTGATACCACCTAATGCGTCACCCCTACCTCACCGGGCTCTGCATGACCTCCCAGTTTAAGGATCATTCTAAATCTCCCTTGGATCAAAATGGCTCATTGATTCCTAGCAGGAATATTCAACACATATAACCATAGGTCCTTATAGGGTTTACACTTGTGAAAACAAGCACAAGGTTCGAACCTCCACTCCATGCGACCAACTGGCATGACAACAACCTTTACCCAAAAAGGCTTTTTAGGTTTCGCGACTTCACGATTTCTGTTGTTGAGATCTTATAACTCCTTTGACTCTTGAAACCCCAAAATGGGGCTAATGGACCTTTAACTAGCTCCTCCCTTATGCTTCACCCATGTGACCTCAGTCACGTCTTGGGTTCCACCTCCGAGTGCGTCAGGATTTCGTGACTCATGAGTTCACTATGCAACCTCTCCTCCCTTTTCCAAAGTCTGAACTCACAAAATTTTCACTATAGATTGACCATCCAAATCCTTCTATGCTCTAATGGCCCAGATCCCATTGAGATTTTGCGAGTCGGTATTTCACGACTCTTGACTCCGAGTCAATGAAGTTTTCCTCTGCTTTGACTCCCGAAATGCCGAAATCCGAAATCACAAGATCAAGGACTCCCGTTGATCCATATCTAATGAAGACTATTCCTCCTAAGCTTGTGAGTGTTGGCAGACACTCATCCTTAAATTTTCCGCTGATCCACTGGATCTAATGTTCCACAGAAAATTGGTAGTTCTCCCTTTGAGAATTTCAACCATCCATTCAAGTTCTCGATTGTCCTGGCCAAAAAACATGGTGCCTCCTTTCTAAACTTGATTTATACAAGGTGACTTCAACCCATGTCTTAACTTTAAACTCTTTGAAGTCTCTATCCCTCTTGAGCTTAGTTCCTATTCCAAACTCAAGGATTTCAAGGGATTCTTCCCGCACTCCTTGCGGAATTCACAATAACCTCTGATTATCTAAACTCTTCCAGTCCTGTGCACTCCTTGCGATAGTATCTCTTCAACCACTCACTGGGTTGGAAAATTATAATACTTCAACTTTCCTGCACACACTTTGCACGGATCTGTGTTATATGTGCACTCCTAATGGCATAAGAATAATGATATCTCTCTTGAGTATTTCTGAGGTGAAACTCAGAATCTTGTCAACGCACTCCTTGAGAACCTTCGCTGCACGCCTTGCAGGAATTATGAGGACAAGAAACAATTGAAACTCATAATCTTCCTCTAACAGACTTGATACATTCAACATGAAATCATACATACACACAACATTGAAACAAATGCATAACATAGAATATAAGCAAACTATAAACATACCATTCAATAGATGTAAACAAAATTCATAACATCATGAGTTTAGATAAAAGATTTCTTATATTAATCCAAGTGAATATGTACATGGCTTCTATAGCAACAACTATCTTCTGATGCCATCTTCTACATCTATCTTCTGCTCTACTCTCCTATTCTTCCTGCTTCGATAGCTCTTACAATTACAATGAGAATAATCTTACAATACAATACATATGAGGGATCTTTCCAGAGTTTCCCCTCCTACAACTCTAAGCTATCAAATATAAATAAAGTCTACAACGAATTTACATTTATTACAAAAAATGCCTCCAACAAACAAATAAGAGCAATCGCTCATGATCTGCATTACAATATTCAAACCATAAAAGAAAACATATATTTTCCATATATTACATTAATGTTTTAACCTTTCAAATTCAAAATGTTCTCAAAATGTGTGTTGGTGCATATCCAAATGTCCTTCCTCTTTTGCGCTTGCTTTGCTAGCTTGCTTACGATGCTCCTACATCATATTGGAAGTTCCATGACATGTCAAGAGATTTACAAAAATGATTCTACAAATGACAATGATGAATGATGACAATGATACATGCATGATAAATGTTGATGAGAACATGGATGATCTCAAAGATTATGTGAGTACATCATACATGCTTGAGTCTTGAAACCATCCCATAACCTCAAGGCATGTGTCTAGTATAACAACATCAAACTTCAATGCATACAGGAACAATTTGAAAACATTTCAATGTTGGCGCCATTCACTTCTGACTATTCAGGGTTGGTGGATGATATTTTTCATGGGTGTATTGGAAGTTCCATGACATTTCAATAGAGTTCCAACAAAGATTATAAAGATGGAAATCATGAATGATGACAATGAGACGTGCATGATGAATTTTGATGCAAACATGGATGATCTCAACGGTTATGTCGGGACATCAAACATCCTTGAGTCTTGAAACCATACCATATTTTCAAGGCATGTGTATATTCTAACCATGTCAAATTTTGATGTATACATGTGCAGCTTGAAGAAATTTCAATGTTGGTCGCATCCAGTGCTCATTGTGTGGGGTCGGTGCAAGATGACATTTGTAATGGATGTATTGGAAGAGGCATGGAATTTGAATAGTATTATGACAAGGATTATATAGATGGTAATGACGATTTATGAAAATGAGACATCCATTATGAACATTGATGCAAACATGGACGAACTCAAAGATTATGTGGGGACCTGAGACATCCTTAAGTCTTTAAACCCTCCCATACCATCAACGAATCTTTCTAGTCTAACCATGTCAATTTTTTATGAATACAGGCATATATTGAAGAAATTTCAATGTTGGCCCCATTCACTGTTCACCATGTGGGGTATATGGAAGACATTTGTTATGGTTATCTTGGAATTTCCATGACATTTCAAGAGAGTTGCAAAAAGATTGTATAGAAGGGATTGATGAATGATGACAATGAGACGTGCATGATGAATGTTGATTCAAACATATACTATCTCAAAGATTATGTGGGTACATTAGACATCCCTAAGTATTGAAACCCTCCCGTACTTTCAAGGCATGTGTCTAGTCTAACCATGTCAAATTTCGCAGGCACAAATTGAAGAAATCTCAATGTTGTCCCGATTCACAGATCACTATACAGGGTCAGTGGATGACATTTTTGATGTGTATATTGGAATTTCCATGACATTTCAAGAGAGTTTCAACAAATATTCTACAGACCAAAATGATGAATGATGAAAATGAGACATCGGTTATGAGCGTTGATGCAAACATGGACGATATAAAAGATTATGTGGGGACATAAGAAACACTTGAGTCTCGAAACCCTCCCATACCGTCAAGGCATGTGTCTAGTATAACCATGTCAAACTTTGATGCATACCAAAAAAAATTGAAGAAATTTCAACGTTGGCCCCATTCACCGCTCATTATGTGGGGTTAGTGGAAGACATTTGTGATGGGTGTATTGTAAGTTCCATGACATTTCAGGAGAGTTCAAAAAATGATTATACACATGGAAATGATGAATTATGACAAGGAGACATGGCTGATCTCAAATATTCTGTGCAGGGTCAATGGATCTCTTTAATCCCTTGACGAGATATAATCCCTCAGAAATTAACCATTAAACTACCTAACCCCTAACTCCCAAATAACTCATCCCTTGACCCTTAATCCATTAAAATTTAACCCATAATCCCTTAAACCCTAATCCCTAGATCTGAAATCCCTAAACTCCCTAATCCCAAAAGAACCTATCCACTTAACCCCCAACAATTCAACAGATTAACTATTTAGGCATCGTAGGCAAATTGGTAGCCAAATAGGAATCCAAACTAGAAGTTAAAAAGGAAGCTAATATGGATGCTAACCATGAAGCTAAATCTGAAGCTAAAGTAGAAGCTAAAATGGAACCTAAACTTGAAGTTAAACTAGACACTACAGTGGGCACTAACTTGGGTGCTAAATAGGGCACAAACTTTGGCACTAAAGTAGGCGATAAAGAAAGAGATATAGTAGGTTCTAATTTAGGTCCTAAATTAGGCATTATTAGCACCTAATTTAGTGTTGAATTGTGTTTCTCAGCATAAATAACGCACAAAATAGTTCCATCTCAATAAATAGTGTTGAATTTTGCAAAAACGTGGAGAAAAATACATTAAAATAGACAGTTGAAGAAAAAAGGGGAGCTAAAAAGGAAGATAATCACAAGGATTTCTTATGGTGAAAATAGATGCTAAAAAATCACCAGTCAGCAGTATATTCACTTATAGAAACTTGTCTCCTACTGCAACATGCCCTCTGTTGCAACATTCCCTCTGCTGCAAATCACCTTCTGCTTCCACTCATCGTCTACTGTAATTCATCTTCTTTTGTGACAAATATTTTTCTTCAACTTAGCAATCCTCATGCTTAAACTTACATGCTACTGCAACAACCATCTTACTACAAAAACATGTTTCTTGTAACATGACACCTTTGTTGCAATATATCTCTTCCCACTATAAGGAAAATACCCTCTAGTGGAGGTTTTTGCAGATGCCCTTATAAAAATATCCCAAAAGTCTATTTATAGTGGATGATACTAGTGGAGGTGAGCGGTTAGAGGTTTTAGCAGATATTTTTACACTGGTGATTTTATAAGTAAATAATGCACCGATGCGGTTTTTACAATAGGCACATCATAGTATAATTACTTCAATAAATAACAATATTATCCGGTGCTCTATGGAAATAAGGATGCACCGGGAAATAATGATGCACCGTAATAACGTTCTTTTCGAACTATATAGTGTGTAACATGACACTGGAAGCATCGATGCTCTATTAGTAAATCACACCGTCATATAGTTCAATGAAAAACAATTATGTATCAATGTAGGATTGTGTCAAAAAAAATATACCAGTGTCCTCCATTGTATCATGTGCAGCGGTGCACACCAGTGCTACAATATGGAGCACTGTGTTAGGGTTAATTTCCAAATTTAGTGGTTTCACTCTGTAAACCAAAGAACATCAATGAATATATTATTATAGTGCACAGTTTCATGCTTAAACATAAATTTTCTCACTATTATAGTTTTTCAAAAAAACAAAAGACGGTGCGCTATGGAGTCTTATATGCATTTGGTGCACATAAAAACACACACACATCGTGATAGGGATATTTTTTTTTAAATATATAATTGGTTCGCTCATTAAACATGTATGGTTCGGTGCAGTTGTGGATTAGGTGCATCGAAACATGGTTTTATTAAAAAACAATTACAAATGATAGAAAACATTTTACCATTTTTCAGTGTTACAGAGCTCAAAAGCACCAGTGCAACCTTTGCCTATATGAAGCGCCATTCCATCGATTCTTTCCTTCGTTGTTTTCCTTTCATCTATTGTTGGGTGGGAATTTTATTTTTTTAAGTACGTCGCAACAATGCCTCCCCGATGAGAAAATGTGCAGGTAATCTCCTTGTTTCTTCAGAACTTAAGTTTTTACCAGTTAAAAATTTAAAATTAAGTGAAATTTTAAGTGTAAAAAAATAAAACAAAAAAAATGTGCAGTGAATTTGAGGCTCTTGGCTCGCATCACGTACCTTGTTACATTTCTTGATGGTGCGTTGGTAAACATAAACACACCAAATAAGAAAAATAGTTAACTGGTGGGGTGTTGCATCAATACATATAACGAAATGGGGCAATAAAACACATAGCACACTGCACTTATCAAATATATTTTTACGCATTGCATTGTTAAATGTGTGAACTGAGGCATTCATGCTTACAAAATGCATCACTGAGAAATATAACATTGTATTGCAGTGAACCCATTAATTGTTTTGGTGGCGCCATGTGTGATGTCATAGTAACGACCAGAATGCACCGTAATAAAGTTCCATAATAAAAAATTTGTTAAAGTTTATGTGATGGTTTTACTATGTTATTTACATGCATCGATACTTGTATGGAATGTATATGCACTAGTGTGTGTAGGGAAACTATACGCACCGCGCTTTTTTTTCTAATTTTAAATAATTGTTTACCTTCTTTAAAATTTTAATTTGTTTTTTGGTTTAAGCATTGCATATGATAAAAGTAACACACTGTGGTCTATTTGTTGTAGTGTATCACCTAGAACATATTTTGTTCAGTGTGTTAGTTTAAACTAATTAATCGGTCATGGTGCTCGCAATATAAATGGATGTGGTGTCGATGTTGCGCGATTTTTTTTGTGGTGCATTGTTAACGCAATTATCTTATTTTTGGAAGGAAGTTATTTTTATGTATTTATAGATAAATTTACCATTCAATAGATGTTTTTTAATGTTTTATGTATGAGTGAGACTGATGTATTTAATATGTTAATCATGCAGAGACATGAGAGAAGAGAGAAGCAACAGCAGTAGGAGTGTTCGACAACACAGGTATTCCAACAAAGGATGGACACCTTTAGTAACCACTCACATAACCAGATCAAAGATCAACACACCAATGTTTTCACGTGGTAAAACCCCTACAGAGAAACATCCATGGCCCAAGCCAACATGGCCACTTGGAGTACTTTATTATTGCAAAGAAAAAGATTACAAAGAGATTTTGCAAGAGATTTTCTCACAATTGATCATCGACAAATGACCCTCAATGCTCTTTAAATAGAGATCATAGACCAATTGGGTGTTAAGTCACGGATCAATGGTCGTTAAGATTGAGGACAGTATGAATCGTCGGATCACTCTATGTCAAGAACATATCATGACCATCGGATTTCCTAACTACAAGTGCATACTAATGCATACTAAAGAAAAATACTAGAAAACACACTTTTACCTAACAAGACAATAGACCAAGTAGATCTTACTAGCTCCTAAGTGTCTAAATATCCTAACACCCCCCCTTAAGAACAACTTGGGATAGGATTGAAGGATTTACAATAGTGACAAAATGGGAGAAGGAAGGAGGCATTAGAGCCTATCCCCCCTTAATGACAACTTCCAGAATGCCTAACATAGATCAAAGTTTGGAAAAATTCGCTTCTATAAGAGACTTAGTGAAAATGTCTACAACTTGATCTTCTGTAGGGAAAAAGAGCACTTAAATAACTCGATCATGAATGATATTTATAATGAAGTGCATGAGTAGCTTGATGTTTTTTCTACGCTGATGTTGAACTGGGTATTTGGTGAGTTTGACGACACTCTGATTTTTGCACCAAAGGTTGGTCAGATGTTGGTGCTAGAATCCAAAATTTGAAAGGATCTATCGAAGCCACGGGGATTCTTGACTTTCATTTATCATTGATCGTTACTCTACTTCTGTTGAAGAAAGTGCAATAGAATGTTGTTTCTTACAGGCCTAAGTGGCAGGTCCTGAACCAAGGCTGAAAACATAACCTGCAGTAGAATTCCGATCATTAGGGTCATCAGCCTAATCTGAATCAACCAACCAATAAAGGAGTCCCCCCTAAACTGTAATGTATCTCGAACTGAACTATAGTATGAACATAACAAATTATCCTTTTAGATTCCTTCCAATGGACTTCATGGGGTGTTTTCATATATCAGGCAACAAGACCAACAACAAAGGAAAGATCAGGATGGGTATGACTCAAGTATAAGATACTACCAACTAACTGGCAGTACAGGGTAGCATCAACTTCAGGAGACATACAAGTGGCAAAAAGCTTGACTCTAGACTAGAAGGGAGAAGGGGTTTCTTTACAATTGTCTATATGAAAACGATGAAGAAGGTCACAAGAATAATTAGACTAGGAAAGAAAAAATCCTTCATTGGTTTGAAAAACTTGGAGGCCAAGGAAATAGTGCAAAAATCCAAAGTCTGTCATTTCAAATTTCTTCTTAAGGCTATTTTTCACATGTTTTCAAATTTTTGAGTCACTACCAGTAAGGATAAGGTCATCAACATAAAGGAAAATGATTATGATATGGCTTCCTACTTTCTTGGTATATACATTAGGATTATAATGACATCTAGATAATCCAGTGGCAATAAGAAAGCTATCCATTTTGGCATACCAAGCTCAAGGAGCTTGCTTGAGACCATACAAATATTTCTTGACATAGCCAGGAGGTTGTTCCATGTAGATTTCTCATTGCAAATCTATGTGCAAGAAAGAGGATTTAACATCCATTTGATGGACCTCCCATTTAGGTGACGTAGAAAGGGCAAGAACAAGGCAGATGGAATTCATTTTTGCTACAGGGGAAAATCTTTCACTATAGTCAATTCCTTCAACTTGGGAAAATCCTTTGGGAATTAACTCAGCCATGTTTCTTTCAACACTTCCATCTAATTCATACTTAGTTTTGTAGACCCATTTTCATATAACAAGTTTTCTTCCTTTTGAAAGAGGTACAAGATCCCAAGTATTAGTTTCCATTAAAGAATGATACTCTTCAATAATTGTTGTATCCCAATCTGGATGACCCGAAGCTTCTGCAAATGTCTCTGGATCATGAGTTTCTGAAACTTGAGCCAAAAGAGAAGAGGCTCGCTGGATTTGTGAACGTGTTCAACACTAATATGAAGGATCATTGACAATATCACCAGTTGTTTCTCATGTTGAATGGACCCATCTAGGAAGCAGTGGAGTTGGTGCTGGGTCAGGTTCAAAGGAATCATCTGGAGGAGGGTGAGCAGGTGGAGGTGGATTTTCATCCTCATTTTCATCATTTGAAGAAGAAACTAGATCATAAGAAGTAACAAACGCCAAAGATGGTTCACAGGCTGAAGAAAGCACAATCGTCGAACTAGGCTCATAGGCGAATAGATTTTCATCAAATTTAACATCTTTTCTAATAATAATTTCATTACAATGTTATTGATGAAGTCTATAACCTTTGAAATCTTCAGAATAACCAACAAATATACACTTCTCACTTTTAGGCTACATTGCTTTCCTTTTCTCATCGAGAATGTGAGCCCATGTTATATTGCCAAATACACGGAAGTGACTTACATCTGGTTTAATTTTAGTCCAAGCTTCTTCTGGTGTTATATTTTTAAGAGCCTTTGTGGGAGTGTGATTTACTATGTAATTTGCAGAGTTGATGGCTTCTACCCAATACTTTAGATTTGATCCCTTAGATTGGATCATACAATTAGCCATTTCTTTTAATGTGTGGTTATTTCTCTTAGCAACAGCATTTTGTTGTGGTGTATATGGAACAATTTGTTTCATTTAGATTCCCTGTGCAGTGCAGTAGCTTGTAAAATTATTGTTCAAATATTTGCCTCCATTATATGTTCTTAACCTTTGAATTTGATGTCCAAATTTCTTTTCTACAAGGGCCTTGTAGGAAAAAAACTTGTAAAAAAATTCACTCTTGAGTTTTAATAAGTAAACCCAAGTACGTCTGGAAAAGTCATCAATGAATGTTAAGAAATGATTGCACCCAGAAAAAGAAGGAGAAGAAAGTGGACCACACAAATCACTGTGAACAAGCTGCAAAGGACTCGAGGCATGCCAAGAGGCACATTTGTCAAAACTATCACGATGATGTTTGCTAAGAACACAACCGACACAAACACCATTTCTGCATGAAACAAGAGGAAGACCAGTCACCATGTGTTGATTACATAGTTGTTGCAATGAGTGATATTTTATATGACCAAACTTCCCATGCCAAAGTTTGCTCAAGTCATCGCTATGAGAAACAAAAAATGATGAAAAAGCTTATGACCCAAAGTTGTCAAACTTGTACAACCTAGTAATATCATCAGCAATTCCAGTTGCAAGAGCATGCTTAGGATCTTTTAGATCCTTGATTACAACTTGGTGAGGTGAAAACTCGATGGTTTTACCTTCACCTGAATGAGTGATTTGATATACTGATAGAAGGTTACAAGAAAGACTGGGAACACATAATACATCATTGAAATGACCATTATCTACTTGAACTGTTCCAGATCCTACAACACTAAGAAATCTATCATCACCAACAAATATTTTCTTGGTGTTCCATTCATTTAAAAAATAAAATATGGCTTTATCCTTAGCCATATGATAATATGCTCCTTAATCAATAAGCCAGTCATCAGAAGAAGAAGTAGTAGTAGAATTTGAATTGAAGGAGAAACCAGAAGCAGAAAGTGCATGTTCATAAGAAGAAGAAGTGGAATCAATACTGATGTTGTGCTTCTTCATCGTTGCTTCTAAATCTGCCACGTTCTTGAAACATTTGGAGTCATCATGACCATATTTATCACAAAAGTTGCAATGTCTGTTAGTATTCTTACCTTTATATTTTTCTCCTTTGTCACCAGTAGGAGTTGAAGTTGTCTGAGTAGGTTTGGGACCCTTATGTTGTTTGTTATTGTAGTGAGGATGTTGCTTCTTGGGATACCTGGGTTTATCTTTCTGCTGGGCAACTAAGGCTTTGTTGGAGGGACCTGCATTATTAATCACTCCAAATTGTACAAGATTATCTTCCTCTCGAATCAAAGAAGCACAAAAGGACTCAAGAGTGGGTTTTTCATAAGATTCTTCCCCTAGAGCCTCTCTCATGGCATAAAAGGTAGATACAAACATAGAATATGCACTACCTAGCTTAGAAAGAATAAGATAGATGCAACTCTCTTCCTCCATCTTTATCTTACATTCTTCACATAAATTTTTGAGTGTTTTAAACCTAGATAGATAGTCTCCAAGGCAAGAAAAATCATTTGGACTCAAGCTTAGTATTTGATTTTCTAACTGTTGTGCTCGAATAATATTGAGTTTACCAATCAAAGATTCAATTGTGTTCCAAGCTTCTTTAGGGTCATCAATATCTTGATGCTGATACCTTAAATTAGAAGAGATGGAAATTCTGATTAGTCCACGTGCTTCATCATTCCTATTATCCCACTTGGATTTCTTATCAGCATCAGTGGGTGCTTTTTCCTTTCCCAAGGTAATCTGGTACAAGCCTTTACTTCTTAATAAATCTTCCATATGATATTTCCATTGTAAGTAGTTGTTGCTAGTAAGAAAGACAGTACTTGTAGAATCCATATTAAATATGTAGATAATGTGGATTTAAAAACTGAAACTCATGATCTAGATGGAAATAGATAAAAAAGTTATGCGATTTTAAAAAACAACGACACGGAAAATGGACATTTGATGTTAGAGTTGTGCCCTTTTTAAAAAAGGCACA